>OZ007544.1:1754367-1912946 GCA_963931895.1 Eupithecia pulchellata
AGGCCGTGAATAATATCAGATTAGCACCCCTGCGAAGCCGGGGCTAGTCGCTAGTACACAATTATGAATACCTATAACGTTGTAATTTTCTGTTTATTTTTTATTACAGAGAGAACAAATGCTGGAAGCTCAAGATATGTTCAGGAATGCGAACCGCGTGACTCGGCCAGAGAAGGCGCTCATACTCGGCTTTATGGCGGGCTCCAGAGGTGAGACACTTCTATATTTACTAGCTTTTATCGATATTTCCATGAAATGGACACTGGCAAAAGCGGCAAAGCATCTGCTTTGCCTTGGCAATATCTATCTACATTGCCATAACAAAGTCAAGTCGAACGCTAATCTCTGTATATATAGTATTTAGGTTATAACTACTCTGGCAACTACTGGAGGAGGCCTTTGCTAAAAGGCACACTGAGTTTAGAGACTTCCTATAGCCAAACGAACCAATCAATTACTCTTACTCAGTTTAACGGGTTAAACTGTTACTCGCTTGTGTTGCATTCATATTATGGCTTTAATCTGTAACCGGCTACATAGAGATAAGAACTGGAATTAATACTTACTTATATTTTTGTAGGGAAATATAATAATTGAACTAGACAAAATCATAGAACATAAGTTTTTCGTCTTGACCCAGAGGTTATTGATCATCTACCTGAACCCTATATAGTGTAAAACGTAAACATGTCACATCAAAGCCTTAACCTTTCTCTCTTTACAGATAACCCCTGTCCGAACCTCGGGAACATAGTCACAATAAAGCTATCAGAGAACATAGAAAACGTCGTACAAACAGACGACACGTACATCGCAATGATCTCAGAAATGCACTTCCAAATGAACTACAACAACGGACAATGGACGAGGTTAAAGAAATACAAACCTCTGGAGGGCGCGGTGCCGTTGAAGATACCAGCGAACGCGACGATAGTGGCAACCGCGAACCAACAGCCGATTGTTTCTCTCGCGTCTATGAACCAGGGGGTTAGTTAAGGTACGAGGTTAGGGTGCTTTTCTGAATGAGATGGTGTTTGCTAGCAGCGGAATGTAAACTGAATAGTGTAAACGATTTTAATGTTTGTCGGGTGCCGGTCTATGTTGATGGGAATCGGTGCCGTAATGTTATTTGTTGGTTGAGTAGTCGCTAAAGGGATTTTAGTGTGAGAGCGTTCGTACTGGTGCGAAAATTTATATCGGCTAAGCGAGCAAAGGTACTAAAATAACAATAAAAAATATCTTACTTCGACCATGGAGTTATTAGCGCAGGATATATTAGTGCACCAGTGCGTGCGCAAACACTGGTGCACTCTATTCCCACAATCCCACAATCTGATAGGAAGAACTGACACTACCCGCGAGTCAGCCCAGTATAAAAATAGCTCTCAACCTAGTTGGGTTCAAAACATTCCAATGCTTAGCATTACAGCTCATCTCTGATGGAGTGGCACCCTTAGGGTATTGAAATTGTAGTCAATTGCTTGGAATTGACCGGGAGCAGTGATGCGAAAGATGCTGCTAAGGCAGGCATGTATGCATTTTGCATTTTGTAGACTTGGTCGAAATTAAGCTCATGTACGCAATTTTATGAAAGCTTAGCCAGTATCGTTCTATGCTTGAGTGACGCTCTTCTATATATCTATAAACGTTACTCAAGCATACTCAAGCATAGATATAAATCTATGCTTGAGTAAGCTTTCATAATACGGGCTTTACCTTCTTGTTTATAAACCTGTGTCAACCTGAGCAATATAAAATAGTCTGACATTTTAGTTTATTATTATTGTATCTCATTTCCATGATCACAGGCCATATAGTGACCCGGTTTTTTGGAAGGCATGCGTGGGGCTGTAGCACAGAGGTCCTTTATGAGAGTTAATTTTTAAGGCGGGGGCTACACATAGCGGGTATCATCCTCATTTATACAATACTAGCGGTCCGCCCCGGCTTCGCACGGGTATTAAACAAAAATTTCAGAAATTATACACTCTAACACATTGGGTTTCACAGTTTTCATACTGATCCATAACAAATTTAGCAGCATTGGCGTTTTTGACATCGACTCGACACTCCATATTGACACTTCATAACATAACTGACACTGGCCGTAGAGAAAAAGCAAGCAGCGGAGCCATAATAAAAATGAGGTTTAATATACAGCCCACGGTTCAATTATTGAATTTTTCATGCGGATCCCTAACTTTTTTGAAAATATTATATAGCCTATGTTCATGACGTAAAATTAAGGATTCTAATGGTGAAAGAATTTTTTAACTCGGTCCAGTAGTTTCCAGTAGGAGCCTATTCAATTCAAACAAACAATCAAATCTTTCCTCTTTATAATATTAGTATAGATGATACACCTGAAGACGATATCCGCTAGGTGTACCGACTATTGTAAAGGAAAATGAATGAGGATTATTATTGTTCATTATTTCAGAACATTAAAAAATTCATGCAAAAATATGTTACATGAAAACTTAAATGTCATATACTATACACGATAAAAAAATTATGTCACCGGAAATGTAAAATTAGGGAAAAAAATAATACGATATTCGTCAATTTCAAACTATAGTTTTCAATACAATATAGTTGTGTAGTCGTTTGGTTTCTTCGTTTCACGTTTTGGGATCTAGGAATGGTGCTCTTTTTGCGCTCCGGATTTTTCTTAACGACATCTACCGGAGATCCTTTGAAGCGCTTAGGTATCTTCAGATTTTCCGATATCACTCTCGTGGCCGATTATTGACTTCAGCTTTCTGGTTCAGTTGACTATGGCTAGATGTCGCCAACCTTCTCGGGGATACTATATTTTTTTGTATTAAATTGTTATAAGGTGAAAGAATATTTATAATCGGTCAGGTACTTTAGAGCCTTTTAAATCCAAACAAACAAGTAATCAAATCTTTCCTCTTGATAATATTAGTATTGATCATTATCTTTATGAAAAATTTCTATCAGATCGCGTAAGTTAAAATAAATTGATAAAAAATGCTTGACAATCCACACTATGTTAGCTAATATTTCGATCTGCACCCATTACTCGCAAGCGTCCCCAAAGTTTGCTATAAAACGAAGTGATCGCATTATTTGAAAATTGTTTTAAAAGAGTGACTTCGAAAGTTTAGTGCCAAAATGTGTTTCATGCGGGATAGTTATTTGCGTAATGATTAAATTTGATATTGATGTTTTCTAAAATTGTAATTACAACATACTGGCTTTTCGACATACAGAAATCTCACTTGAATGCAGCTCGGTTTTTAAGCAAGTCAGTAGCGACTTTAATAAGCTTATTGTAGCGGTTCAATCTATGTCTCTTTTGATAAAAGAAGCCCCTAGTTTGAACAGCCTGGATAAACTTTTGCCTTGTATAGAATTGACAATATTTCATGAAAAGCGTACATTATGAATTGTCTAGTATAGACAATATTTCATGAAAAGCCTACATTATGAATTTTCTATTATCGATTTGATTCGGTTTTCGATTATGTTTTCGGGGTTTACTTAGTAAATATGAATGTGGGTTTCCTTATCCACCACAATTCATACTCCTGAACAGATTTTGATGTATGGTGTTGGTAAAAACTTTACATTAGCCCAAGTGATACTTGATAATTTTTGGGCATTCCTATTTTAAATTTCTGTAGATCACCTAATATTGTCTATTCTACTCTCGGATGTTCACGCCTACTGGTTGACAAGAATTTGTAATTATTATGAAATAAATTAAGGTAAAGTTAAAAGTAAAACTCCTCGCAAAAATGACCAAGAGGTAGGTATTTGAATATAAATTGTGTTTGATCTTATTGGATTTAGGTTTACTTATTTTTGTATTTAGGTCTATATTCTATGTATGTATATTAGATTGCTTGATTAAGTATCTTTTTAGTATATTTATAAACGCGTTTCTCAATATTTCTCATGTTAGCATTTTCAGTTATAAAAACGAATAATTTTAGTTAGATACGCAACGTGCCTTTACAACAAGGTAGTATTCCAAAGAATAAAGCAATTAGCGATTTTTATAGCAATATTAGAGTAATTGAACCAACCACACTACCTTATATTTGTACAATCATAGCTTAGCTAAGTCGACACAGAATGTTCACATGTGCCTGATTTTACGTTTTAGCTTGTATACTAGTTGAATGACCAGGTTAATTAAAAATTACCACAGTTTTTTGAAGTACAGTCAGCGTCATAGGTACGTCAAAAGTAGTCAAAATATTCTGAAAAACAAAATCAATTTTATATACGCAGTAATAAATAATTTTTTTGTTAAAACATTCTATCGTTGATTACTTGAAATGTCATAGATAATTTTTTGAAGGTAATATATTTTATGCACTTTAAGAAATTAGTTTGCTAAGATAGTTTTGAACACCCTGACTGCTCATATAAATATGGCAATGAGTAGTAAGATATTTTGAACACCTTGGGCGCTTACAACAATATGATGATACGAACTGCATATATCAAATTGCTTATATTTTTTCAGATCATTTTGACTTCTTTAGACGCTCATATAAATTTTACGCTGACTGTACCAACATTTATATTGTTACTTAACATGGATTACAGTTACAACAATTAATATTCTTTTTGTATATTTTTGCAACCAACCTAACAGCCGGTTCACACATGTCTCCGTTTCACTGTCCGTTTTATCGTGTACAGTGCGCGTCAGATATAAGTACCCCCCTATCTCAATGTATGTGGGACATAATAGTTGTTATTTTTGGGAATTTCAGACTTTGAGTATTTATGGGTGGGCGGTTCGATCCTGAGCGGCGTGAGATAAATTTTTGCATGTGAAAATTTGTGATAAGTTACAAGGGAATTAGGAGTAGTCGTAAATATTTTGTAGTCAAGGGGGGTACTTAATTCTGACGCGCACTGTACGTAGTTTTTTCGTCGATGGCGTATGTGGTTGTATGAGCGACTTCACACATGGCACAGTATTCTGTATACAGATCGACGAACAAAATCGAACAAAATACGTACACGATAAAACGGAACAGTAAAACGGAGACATGTGTGAACCGGCTGTTAGGGTATAAATTGTTATGGATAGCGGAAATACATTTTGTATGTATTCTGTTACATATAAAATTATATCAATTTCTGTAAAATAAAGAATAACTATAAAGAAGGCTGTGGTAGTGACCGACAATTGTGGACAAGTGTTTTTGCATGACAGATGATAAATCTTAGAAAATATCTTCCGATTTTATAACTTCCACTTGAATTAGAGTTTGTTTCTTCTATCTACTTCGGTTGTGTTACGTCTTCTCGTCTTTCTTCTTCTATTCTTAAATTCCCTCTATTTTATTTAGTTTTTGTAAAATATAGGTTTTCACACTCGTGAGCAAATGACACTAAAACTTTTAGCATATTATTTTATTTATGAAATCCTTGACGTTTTATGTGTGTAATTAATTTGATTTATTTAACACTTTTTATTTGTTAGTTTATAAAGGGACCCGATTCTGAAGAATATTCTACAGGAAAAGGTCTGTTATTACAAGCCCTGACCAACAATATGCATATATAAGCAAGCACGCGTGGCCGCCTGTCCGTAGGTCAGTACGCCAAGACCGGAGAATTTGTAACGCATCGAGAACTTATAATAATAATAATAAATCAAATTATTATTTAAGTTCCTGGGCAAAGTATCGATACTTGAATTTACTGAATAAAGTACCGTTATTGTTGAGTAACGAAACGTAAGCTAGTCTACCGATGTCTATAGTGGTACCTAACTGGTTTATGTTCTCTTTGATAGTTTAGCCAACATGTCGCACGGCTAAAGCGTATATCATAATTGTGTGTTAAAAAGTAGCTACTTAAAAATTGTCCAAAGCTACGTTATTATTCACGGCCTTTTAGTAATTACCTCTAGTTCCGATATTATTGGTACCGGTATCAAGCCCTGACAGATCAACGTTCCAAAGCAAAAATATTTATATTTCTTTTTTTATCGTAAAGGTTACTTTGCTCACGAGTGGCATATTCGCTTTGTAAATAAATATTATTTAATGAATGCTTTCTTGTAGAGCTCGTGTATTAGTTAATTATCTAATTATGAAGTTTTTGTTTTGTAAAATTGGATACCCTAGTACAGTGCCTTTTATTGGTAAGCAAATCTGAATTTGTAGTAGAATAAAATTATTATTCTACACCTTGCAACTTATTTAAATAAGTACAATTTTATATGTACCTAAAATAGCAGAGGTTTTCCTTCTTGCGGGGGATAATTTCTGTTTACTGAATGGAAATATAAAATGAATATTGTTTATACATAGTTATTGTCCAATTTTACAAAATCCATCTTGTATCATGTTCATGAATTCAGCTAAAGTTGGGCAAATATATATCGTTTGTCTAAACTTATATAATTATCATGAAAATGGGATATTTTCGTTTTCAATTAAGACAATGAAAGTTCGGGAAATGATTCCGATGAAGATGATATTTTTTTTATTTCAGTCACATCAGAATAACCCCTTAGGGTTTTAAAGAGGATATGTTTTTCCTGTTTAACGCGTTTTGTATCTTTTATGATCATGTAAATGTATTCTGGCTGAGAAGCTTCTGTTTATGAATACGAAGCGGATTCAATATTATAATTTAAGTTTTTTTTAGTAATTTCTTAGTTTTTTATTAGAGAACAGAGTAAGTATTTTAGTTTAAATTTGTTGTAGGATAATGTGTTTCTATAGATTATATAATGTTCACTTTGTAAATATTAGATAGTACAAAAATATTAAATGAAAAATGTTAAAATATTTCGTGTTTGTATTTTAAATTAACTTGGGCAATCTATAAGAACCTATGAACAAAACTATAATTTAATGTCATCATAGATCCTGGTCCAATGAGTGACACTTGCTCAGGGGTCCGATTCTGCTAGCCCATCGGACCATTCATAGGACAATGGTATCTTCCATAGATGAAAGAAACTCTAGATAGTGCGTGCGGAGATACACGGAGAGAGATATAATCTTAGATATTAGATAAAATAGTGCAATGATGGCAACGTATTATGTATACCTCATATTATTATGCGAACTACATAAAGCTATATTAATTACCGCCACGGCTTCTTATGGGTATTTACTTCTTATGGGTATCTATACTAATATTATAAAGAGGAAAGATTTGATTGTTTGTATGTTTGTTTGTTTGTTTGTTTGAATTGAATAGGCTCCGAAACTACTGGACCGAGTTAAAAAATTATTTCACCATTAGAATCCTTAATTTTCCGTGATGAACATAGGCTATATAATATTTTCAAAAAAGTTAGGGATCCGCATGAAAAAATCAATAATTGAACCGTGGGCTGTATATTCAACCTCTTTTTCTATTATGGCGCGTCAGAATAGAAAAAGAGGTTGTATAGCGCACGGTGCTTGCTTTTTCTCTACGGCCAGTGTCAGTTTTGGAATGTCGAGTCAATGTCAAAAACCCCAATGCTGTTAAAAAAAGTAAAGATCCGTATGAAAACTGTGAAACCCATCGTTTTAGTGTGTATAATTTCAGAAATTTTTGTTTAATACCCGTGCGAAGCCGGGGCGGGCCGCTAGTTTAATATAAAGATATACACTGAGCTATTAAACTTTTTATACGGATAACTTTTTTGAAAAAATATATACCCTATGTTCATTACAGAAAATTTAGGATTCTAATGGTGAAAGAATTTTTCAATTCGGTCCAGTAGTTTCGGAGCCTATTCAATTCAAACAAACAATCCAATCTTTCCTCTTTATAATATTAGTATAGATATAATAATTGTCTATAGACTTAGGTAAACGTTCGCAGCGTTCATAAAACGAAAGAAGAAGACCAGTAGGACAAGCACGGCGATTGTTCTCTAGGGAAGAATAGACAATAATGGCATCGCATCGCCATACATTGCGTACATCATTGAAGCTGAAGAAATTAATTTCAAATAATTTACGCATTCGATGACAAAGTGACGTAATTTTTGTCTATTCCACCTTAGACAAGAAAGCCCGTGCTTGCCCTACAGCTGTGGGATAATATGGGGATAATAAAAGTAGGATCCCGAGCTTACAAACACAGTTTCAAACATTGTTGAGTTTTATGAGATAACATCATTTCCCTATTTTGTAGAGATATTTTCTGTACGCATTCACCATAGGTAGACATCGGGATATCACTGAAAATAAAGATACGAGTTAGTTAAACATTCATCATTATCCATGGAGCTGTTCAGCACAGAAAAGTGTTGTCTGGAAGAGATCGCTCATACGGCCGGCCTCAAGTTAAGCATAGCTTGTGCTTCGTGTTATAGATGACTGATATTGATATATATATATAATACAATATTATTTACATATATAGATATATTTTCCTTTACATAGAAAACGACCAGAACACCTTGAACAAATATCTGCAGATCGTAGAAATATTTAGCATGAGGTGTCATCGAACCTACAACCTCCTGTGTCGCAGGCAGACCTTCGCCCACCGCGACAGAGGTCGTCGAAATCTTTTATGTAGTTTCGGAGCCTGATTAATTTCAACAATGAAATCAATAGTAATACCTATAGAATGCGCAGCGTATAAGCATTGCCATACAGCGAGGCAATGCAGCCAGCATCTTGGGTACACTTCCAACTGGTATCGATATGGATCAGTTGAGTTTGTTTGCAACAGTCTGCAGGTAGCTCAATTGTTTCACTTGTAAATACTAGCTTTAATTAGATAATTGTAATTTCTTTGTTAATAAAGGCATTTTTGCCATAACAATATAAAATACTAACCGAATATAAAGACGACTTCTGGAACAAAGCTCAGGAAACCCTGAGGGATCCCCTCTCTCCTGACGCGCATCAGAAACTCGACAATGGCCAACAACAGACCCATGGGAACGAAGCCGAGTGTGAAGCAAACGTACATGTTCACTAGGAAAGAACTTTCCTGAAAAATATATTAATAGATATGATATAAACAAATAATATCGCCGTGTAGTGCCGGCAAAGAATTTCACCACCCCAACTCTTCCCGTGGGTGTCGTAAGAGGCGACTAAGGGAAACACAGCGGGGGGCGGGCAGCAGCGCCTTCTGCAGAACAACTACACCGAACTGCGATCCCCAACCCGCATGCCCAGCGTGGGGATTATGGGCAATAACCCCCAAATAATGATGCCATCTATGGCGCTCATTAGGGGAGGCCTATGTCCAGCAGTGGACTATTATAGGCTGGTGATGATGATGAAATAAATAATAATGCTGGAAAATACACACAGCATAATCCAGCCCCAAGTTAAGCAATTTTTTACTACCTTTTCCTAGAAAACGTCCAGAACACTATCTTTATAAACTTTATTAGACACTTCAGACAATAATAATGAAACAGTACATTGTACACAAACAAAAATAAAATACAATAAATTATGAACAAACAATAATATAAGTCACTAGCGGTCCACCCGGCTTCGCACGGGTATTTAACAAAAATTGCATTTTTCATAAAGAACCCTAACTTTTTTGAAAATATTCTAAAGCCTATGTTCATCACGGAAAATTTAGGATTTTAATGATGAAAGAATTTTTCAAATCAGTGACAAGACCGATTTGAAAACTACTAAGTTTCGGAGCCTATTCAATTCAAACAAATCATTCCTCTTTATAATATTGGTATAGATGTAACCTTCGGTGACCAGGGGGCCTATTATGAACTCCTAATTCCAGGCAATATACGCCGTAAACTGAACTGCCCGGCATTTTTGTACTATGAACTTGTAATGCCAGCCAGTCAGCAGTCACGTGACACTTGGCCGCCTTCTGAACGAAAACTGGATGGAAATACCGTATTACGAGTGACCATTTGACATTCCTACCCATGTTTTATCTGTCAAATCAAACAATTCTGTTTACGCTACGACAATTGAGCTTTTTGTGAATTGTTTTGGATGTTTAGTTAAAAAAATATTGTTTTCGGTCATCAATTACATATCAGAACTTATATACCAACTACGCCTCCATAAAAATGAGTGAAGAGTTAGAAATAATTGAATTCTTGGAGAGTGATTCTACGCAGGAGACTACATTATATGAAATTACAGAGAAAACGGCTCCGACATGAGAGTTTTCTTTGAGCGACGCTCAATTAATCAATCGGTATCGGAAAGAATTGTTTCTTGAACTTTTGGAAGAAGTACTCCCAATGAAGAAGCTTTGCAGGAAAAATTACAACAGAATGAAGATGCAGTGTCAATGAACCATCAACTAGCAACAACAGAGAGTTAAATGAAGGCCTTTGATTATATACTTGTCGACAAGTATATAATCAAAGATGAAGGCCTAGCTATCAGGCGCACCGTCATCTCTCGGATGTGGGCCTCCCGTAATCCTTTAAACTAAATATATAATGGTTGTACATTGTTGTTTTTTATTCTTGATTATGTGTATTTGATTTGGTTATGAAAAGTTAGGTAAGTACCTACCTACCTACGTACATATCTGTCAAGTGTATTTACAATTATTTCCAAAAGAAGTTGCTCAAACTTATCACCAATTCGAGTCTCGGAGTCTTTCTCTAACGAGCACAACAAAGGTAGGAATTAATAAAATATACCTACATACGCAGAACCCTTCTCCTTGCACTTAGATTTACAATAGAACAAAATTTAAAAACGAGGAACTTTCCCGCCATCGTACATAGATGGCGCTATGCATCAACAACATCGACGACATCGTTCTGTTCGGAAACCTAGTACGTTACGTTCACTTTGAAATACTAAAAAAGAACCTTATTTAAGTACTTAGTTACATACGACGAAGATAATGGAAATCCTAAATCAACGTTCATTGACACAGATTGTACCAACTTTTTATTAAAATGAATTATTTTTCTCACTAAAATTGATAGAAAATAAAACCGTAACATTCCGAAAAATATTCAGCTGCATTTCTGAACGACGCGGATGAAACTTAAAAACCGGCCATAGACAACGTATCCGTAGCCAGCCAGCTTGAATCCGGCCAGATTGAGGTACCTCATAATACGAAAAAGAACAAGGCAGTATTAGGCCGTAAACTGAACTGCCTGGAACTTGGGTGGTTAGTAAAAAGTTCGTATTAGGCCTCCTGGGGGCCTATTATGAACTCCTAATTCCAGGCAATATACGCCGTAAACTGAACTGCCCGGCATTTTTGTACTATGAACTTGTAATGCCAGCCAGTCAGCAGTCACGTGACACTTGGCCGCCTTCTGAACGAAAACTGGATGGAAATACCGTATTACGAGTGACCATTTGACATTCCTACCCATGTTTTATCTGTCAAATCAAACAATTCTGTTTACGCTACGACAATTGAGCTTTTTGTGAATTGTTTTGGATGTTTAGTTAAAAAAAATATTGTTTTCGGTCATCAATTACATATCAGAACTTATATACCAACTACGCCTCCATAAAAATGAGTGAAGAGTTAGAAATAATTGAATTCTTGGAGAGTGATTCTACGCAGGAGACTACATTATATGAAATTACAGAGAAAACGGCTCCGACATGAGAGTTTTCTTTGAGCGACGCTCAATTAATCAATCGGTATCGGAAAGAATTGTTTCTTGAACTTTTGGAAGAAGTACTCCCAATGAAGAAGCTTTGCAGGAAAAATTACAACAGAATGAAGATGCAGTGTCAATGAACCATCAACTAGCAACAACAGAGAGTTAAATGAAGGCCTTTGATTATATACTTGTCGACAAGTATATAATCAAAGATGAAGGCCTAGCTATCAGGCGCACCGTCATCTCTCGGATGTGGGCCTCCCGTAATCCTTTAAACTAAATATATAATGGTTGTACATTGTTGTTTTTTATTCTTGATTATGTGTATTTGATTTGGTTATGAAAAGTTAGGTAAGTACCTACCTACCTACGTACATATCTGTCAAGTGTATTTACAATTATTTCCAAAAGAAGTTGCTCAAACTTATCACCAATTCGAGTCTCGGAGTCTTTCTCTAACGAGCACAACAAAGGTAGGAATTAATAAAATATACCTACATACGCAGAACCCTTCTCCTTGCACTTAGATTTACAATAGAACAAAATTTAAAAACGAGGAACTTTCCCGCCATCGTACATAGATGGCGCTATGCATCAACAACATCGACGACATCGTTCTGTTCGGAAACCTAGTACGTTACGTTCACTTTGAAATACTAAAAAAGAACCTTATTTAAGTACTTAGTTACATACGACGAAGATAATGGAAATCCTAAATCAACGTTCATTGACACAGATTGTACCAACTTTTTATTAAAATGAATTATTTTTCTCACTAAAATTGATAGAAAATAAAACCGTAACATTCCGAAAAATATTCAGCTGCATTTCTGAACGACGCGGATGAAACTTAAAAACCGGCCATAGACAACGTATCCGTAGCCAGCCAGCTTGAATCCGGCCAGATTGAGGTACCTCATAATACGAAAAAGAACAAGGCAGTATTAGGCCGTAAACTGAACTGCCTGGAACTTGGGTGGTTAGTAAAAAGTTCGTATTAGGCCTCCAGGGGGCCTATTATGAACTCTTAATTCCAGGCAATATACGCCGTAAACTGAACTGCCCGGCATTTTTGTACTATGAACTTGTAATGCCAGCCAGTCAGCAGTCACGTGACACTTGGCCGCCTTCTGAACGAAAACTGGATGGAAATACCGTATTACGAGTGATCATTTGACATTCCTATCCATGTTTTATCTGTCAAATCAAACAATTTTGTTTACGCTACGACAATTGAGCTTTTTGTGAATTGTTTTGGATGTTTAGTTGAAAAAAATATTGTTTTCGGTCATCAATTACATATACTCCATAAAATCAGAACTTAATAAGTACCAACTACGCCTCCATAAAAATGAGTGAAGAGTTAGAAAAAATTGAATTCTTGGAGAGTGATTCTACGCAGGAGACTACATTATATGAAATTACAGAGAAAACGGCTCCGACATGAGAGTTTTCTTTGAGCGACGCTCAATTTATCAATCGGTATCGAAAAGAATTGTTTCTTGAACTTTTGGAAGAAGTACTCCCAATTAAGAAGCTTTGCAGGAAAAATTACAACAGAATGAAGATGCAGTGTCAATGAACCATCAACTAGCAACAACAGAGAGTTAAATGAAGGCCTAGCTATCAGGCGCACCGTCATCTCTCGGATGTGGGCCTCCCGTAATCCTTTAAACTAAATATATAATGTTTGTACATTGTTGTTTTTTATTCTTGATTATGTGTATTTGATTTGGTTATGAAAAGTTAGGTAAGTACCTACCTACGTACATATCTGTCAAGTCTATTTGCAATTCTTTCTAAAGTAAGTATTAAGAAGTTGCTCAAACTTATCACCAATTCGAGTCTCGGAGTCTTTCTCTAACGAGCACAACAAAGGTAGGAATTAATAAAATATACCTACATACGCAGAACCATCCCTTCCAATTTTTCACGGCACCTTCTCCTTGCACTTAGATTTACAATAGAACAAAATTTAAAAACGAGGAACTTTCCCGCCATCGTACATAGATGGCGCTATGCATCACAACATCGACGACATCGTTCTGTTCGGAAACCTAGTACGTTCACCTTACGTTCACTTTGAAATACTAAAAAAGAACCTTATTTAAGTACTTTGTTACATACTGAAGATAATGGAAATCCTAAATCAACGTTCATTGACACAGATTGTACCAACTTTTTATTAAAATGAATTATTTTTCTCACTTAAATTGATAGAAAATAAAACCGTAACATTCCGAAAAATATTCAGCTGCATTTTCTGAACGATGCGGACGAAACTTAAAAACCGGCCATAGACAACGTATCCGTAGCCAGCCAGCTTGAATCCGGCCAGATTGAGGTACCTACCTCATAATACAAAAAAGAACAAGGCAGTATTAGGCCGTAAACTGAACTGCCTGGAACTTGGGTGGTTAGTAAAAAGTTCGTATTAGGCCTCCAGGTTTCGTTTTAGAATCATCAGCAACAACTTTTGTTCTAGGACTGTCCAGCATTATTATAAATTAATAATTAGGTATTATAAATTAATAATAATGCTGGACAATCCACACAGCATCATCCCCAGCTTGTGTTATGGGTACTAGATTACAATATCTTGCATACCTAGAAAACGACCAGAACACCCTGAAGAAATCTAATTTTATTAGACGCTTCAGTTAATAGAATAATTAAAGAAAATGTTACATCTCTTAAGTTAGATTAATGTAAGACCTAATGTATAGATAGATAAACTCAGTATTTTCTGGTAAGGGTGCTACGGCGTAGGCAGAAAGCTACGGCGTAGATAGAAAGCTACGACGTTAGGTCGTAGCAAGATTACGGCGTAGGTAACATGGCTACGCCGTAGCACAATACTAGGACTCTTCTGGATCATTCAGTTTTCAGATTTTAATCGTTTGTATAGTAAAATATTTCATATTATATCTTATCATAGTTGAGCTTGCATGTACATTATTAAGTACAAGCACCTCGAAAGGGCACTGCAGAACTGAGTTTGACTTTATTTAAACAAAACTTGAAATAGAATTTCAAAATATTAACCTTCATAATTTAAACAATCATATTCTCATGAAATACAATTTATTATATTTATAGACCAACATGATTTTAGCCTCTACTATTACAAAAACTCTAGACTATTACATTGTACTTACAAGAAGAGCCGCCATCAGCAAACAAACATTAGCTAGTTGGAACAACGCGACTAGTACGGTCCGCATGCTCTCCACGGAGTCTTTGATGTTGCAGCGCAGCCGGTGTTTCTCGTTGCTGATAGTCACCAGGTCTATTAGACAAGCAGCCTGAGAACAAACAACATCAACATCACCAGCCTATAATAGTCCACTGCTGGACATAGGCCTCCCCTAATGAGCGCCATAGATGGCATCATTATGTGGGGGTTATTGCTCATAACCCCCACGCTGGGCATGCGGGTTGGGGATCGCAGTTCGGTGTAGTTGTTCTGCAGAAGGCGCTGCTGCCCGCCCCCCGCTGTGTTTCCCTTAGTCGCCTCTTACGACACCCACGGGAAGAGTTGGGGTGGTGAAATTCTATGCCGGCACCACACGGCAAAAATTATACATGTATTATAATAATAAAATCTCTAAAATTACTCAACTTAAGTTACTAATTGTATGCTTAAAATTGAGAAAATACTTTGTTTATAACTAGGTAACAGGTATCCGCTTATATTTGTTGTTAAATTAATATTTTCAGTTGTTTGCTCTACATGTTCTACTCGTTCATACGGATTCTCTGTATGCACATAAGTTGTAGAATAATCAAGCTATAGATCTTTAACACTTAAATTTAGTGTATTTTGTGATTATTTTACGTTTTGTGTATCTCAATAAACAAAATAAGTCAATAATAATATTGCCCATAATCGCCAATCACGCATCCCCAGCGTCGGCCGCAAGTCGCATGCCGCAAGTCGGATGAAAAAGCTGCGGTTCGCACCACAGAGGTGGTATATTGTACAAGTATTATGTTATAAATACCGAGCTGATGATGGAAATAAGCATGATAGAAGTCTCCGCGACTTTACAATGGCAGGAACCATCTGAGCAATTATCACAACCTGTAGGCGTCACTGCTACCAAGTTGTTTATGCTGCTTCGGTTGCCCATTCCTACTTGAAATTGCTTAAAATGTAGGAGATAAGGATTCTAGGAGCTTCTCTTTGCTAGTTATCTAGTAGCCAACTTGTAGAAGGTAATATAAATTAATAATAGATTAGAGTTAATAGATAAGAGCAGTTATGTTTATAAATTGCAATAGAGCTCTAAATTGATTGAAAGATCTATTGTGTGTCAGTCAACCTCATGTCAACCTAGACAGCGGGTTGTCTATGGAGGTTTTCTTTCAGAATAATAAAGGAAGATTTGTAATGAATTTATGGTAGGTATATAGTTTGTCTACGATTCAATTTGTCCAGCAAACAGCTTTCCATGGATTTCAAGGAGCTTTCAATAAATTTGCTCAATTATGCGAACGAACGAACTTCAATAAATTTGCTCAATTCTGCCGTGTGGTGCCGGCATAGAATTTCACCACCCCAACTCTTCCCGTGGGTGTCGTAAGAGGCGACTAAGGGAAACACACCGGGGGGCGGGCAGCAGCGCCCTCTGCAGAACTACTCCACTGAACTGCGATCCCCAACCCGCATGCCCAGCGTGGGGATTATGGGCAATACCCCCCAAATGATAAGAACCGCCACAAAATGGCCCCCAGTTCCCGGCCGCCTCGCTATTCCTGGCCATGGTAGCGGCCGCGGTAACGGCGGGGCAGGGGGTGCTAGGAATCTCCGGGCTACATTAGGCTACCATCCACCACACAAACTGACCCTGGCAACGTTTAACGGACGCACTCTGAGGCTTGATCACCATCTAGCGCAGTTGGAAGTGGAGTTAGAGAACATTAAATGGCATGTTCTAGGGTTATGTGAAGTCCGTAGAGAGGGGGAGGACACCGTAACCCTAGACTCGGGCCATCTTCTCTACTTTCGCGAGGGTGATAAAACATCCCAGGGTGGCGTAGGTTTCCTCGTCAATAAGGCCCTCTCTAACAACGTCGAAGAAATCTCCAGTGTGTCGACCAGGGTAGCGTACCTGATCCTTCGGCTGTCTAAGCGCTACAGCTTGAAGGTCATTCAGGTCTACGCACCGACCTCGCACACTCGGATGATGAAGTGGAGGATATGTACGAAGACATATCCAAAGCCTTACATCACACCACCAAGGCTCACTTCAACGTTGTTATGGGGGACTTTAACGGCAAGGTGGGAACCCAGACTGGCAACGAATCCCGGATAGGCCCGCATGGTTTTGGTGTTCGAAATCACAGGGGACAAATGCTTGTCAACTTCCTTGAGAAAGAGGGGCTGTTCTTAATGAACTCTTTCTTTAAGAAACAGCCCCAAAGGAAGTGGACATGGCGGAGTCCCGATTCTGTGACAAAAAATGAGATCGACTTCATCATGACGGATAGCAAGCATATATTCAGAGATGTCTCAGTGATCAACAGGGTCAATACCGGATCTGATCACCGACTCCTTCGAGGCTCTCTGAATATCAATCTGAAGCTTGAAAGGAACCGTCTGATGAAGTCCACGCTCCGACCGAACCCAATCAGAATCATGGCGGGCACCGAGAAGTTTCAGCAGCTTCTCGGGGATAGATTCGCTGCCTTGGAACCCACTGATGACGCTGACGAGACCCTACACAATCTGGTCGAAACTTTGAGGGACGAGGGCATCAAGTTTTGCAAAAAGCAGCGTACTGGTAAGAAGTCCAAACTCTCGGATGAGACTCTTGGGCTGATGACAAAAAGACGGGAAACCACCCAAGCGACTTCGTCGGAAAGGTCAGACCTGAACAAGCGAATTGCGAAGATGGTACGGCGCGACCTTCGGAGCTCCAATACACGCCTCATTGAAGAGGCGATAGAGCGAAACCGAGGGTCCAAAGTATTCACTCAGCAGCTTGGCAGGAGCCACCTGACGAAGCTTACAACGCACGACGGAAGGACCGTATTGTCGAAGCCGGAGATATCGGCCGAGATAGAGGACTTTTATGGCCGTTTATACGCTGCTCATGCTCCCCGTTCCCAACGAGACGGTCACGATTCTAGAGCCACCTTGATACGCCACTATACCGACGAACTGCCAGACATCAGTCAAGACGAGATCGTGTTAGCTCTGAGGCAGCTTAAAAATGGAAAAACCCCCGGTGAGGACGGAATTACATCAGAGCTTTTGAAAGCTGGAGGATACCCTGTAATACAGGAGCTACAGAGCCTCTTCAACACCGTCCTTCACAGTGGGAGAACTCCAAAGGCGTGGAGT
Source organism: Eupithecia pulchellata (assembly GCA_963931895.1). Classification (NCBI taxonomy): domain Eukaryota; kingdom Metazoa; phylum Arthropoda; class Insecta; order Lepidoptera; family Geometridae; genus Eupithecia; species Eupithecia pulchellata. The sequence goes on from OZ007544.1 coordinate 1,772,262, forward strand.
GGGAGTTTGGTGGTGCTCTTTTTTAAGAAGGGAGATAAAACCCTCCTTAAAAACTATAGACCCATCTCGCTCCTAAGTCACGTCTATAAGCTTTTCTCACGAGTTATATCGAACCGTCTCGCCAGGAGACTCGACGAGTTTCAGCCGCCGGAGCAGGCTGGGTTTCGCGGAGGATATGGTACCATAGACCACATTCACACAGTGAGGCAGATTATACAGAAGTCCGAAGAGTATAATCAGCCCCTGTGTCTGGCTTTTGTGGACTATGAGAAGGCCTTTGACTCCGTTGAAACCTGGGCTGTTCTACAATCCTTACAGCGATGCCAAGTAGACTATCGTTATATCGAGGTGCTGAGATGTCTTTACGAAGCCGCCACTATGAGTGTCCGAGTACAGGACCAGCAGACTAAACCAATCCAACTGCGCAGAGGAGTGAGGCAGGGGGATGTCATATCCCCGAAACTGTTCACGAGCGCGTTGGAAGATATGTTTAAGACGCTGGACTGGAAAGACAAGGGCATCAACATAAACGGCGACTACATCTCACACCTGCGATTCGCTGATGACATAGTCCTAATGGCGGAGTCGCTAGAGGAGCTGAACCGCATGCTGGACAGTCTAGCTTCAGCCTCCCGATGTATCGGTCTTGGCATGAATTTGGATAAAACCAAAATCATGATCAATGGCCACATTGATCCAAGACCGGTGATCGTACATGGCCACCTCCTCGAAATTGTTTCTGAGTACACTTACCTCGGGCAGATTTTGCAGTTGGGTAAAAACAATTTCGAGAAGGAAGCCAAGAGGAGGATCCAGCTAGGCTGGGCAGCGTTCGGAAAACTACGTCGAGTCTTCTCGTCATCCATACCGCAATGTTTGAAAACGAAAGTTTTTAATCAGTGCGTCCTACCAGTTATGACCTACGGAGCTGAGACGTGGACACTCACGATAGGGTTGGTCCACCAGTTCAAAGTCGCTCAGCGAGCTATGGAAAGAGCTATGCTCGGAGTTTCTCTGAAGGATAGAATTCGTAACGAATACATCCGACAGAGAACCAAAGTCATCGACATAGCTCAGAGAATTAGCAAACTGAAGTGGCAGTGGGCCGGCCATATATCGCGAAGAACCGATAACCGCTGGGGTAAACGTGTTCTTGAGTGGAGACCGCGACTCGGTAAACGTAGTGTAGGACGCCCTCCGGCCAGGTGGGATGACGATCTGCGAAAGACTGCTGGCAGATGCTGGATGCGACAAGCCGAAGACAGGGCGCTATGGCGCTCATTAGGGGAGGCCTATGTCCAACAGTGGACTAACATAGGCTGATGATGATGATGATGATGATGATGCGAACGAAAATGTAAAACGCATGTTTTAAATTTTCATTCGAAGTGGAAAGAGCTATTCCACGATAAGGCCTGTTCATCTTTAAACATAACATAACTGTTACCTATTTAATCGTCGTTGACGACTAAAGCAGAACTAAATTTATGTATTCTTGCATTCCCCATACGTTGATGGGAAATCCCTAAAAATAGTTTAGTGACTTAGATAGTGATTTTATTTACAAATAAATAACAGAACACAATAAGAACTAGCATTTCCATTTGAATAATTGAGCTAACTGCAGACTGTTGTAAATATTTAGTCCCGAGGCGGGAATCGAAACTGCAATCTCCTGCGTCGTAGGCGAACCTTTGCCCATAGAGGTCGTCAAAAGATAATATGCTAATCAAAAGTTTTAAATTGTATTTAATAAGTAGGTTTTGAGTATTAAGAAAAAAATTAAATACTCAAAGTAAGTAGGCATAGAGTTTATTAGTAAGTAAGTATTCATCTATGGGCATAGATTAATTTATTATACTGTTATTCTAAAGGTTATTCTAACCGGGGTTAGTTAGCTAACTAATTATAATTTCAAAACAACCATAAACCCGACATTGTAGAAGTTTCTATAACAAAATGACGACAAGTTTTACAACCTCCTTGATACATAAAAATTATGTTGTCGTACTCTACTTGTCAGTGACTTATAAGAATTTGTTTTCGTGTTTTTTCACCAAAACATTTTAAACCTCAATAATAACATCAAAGAGAATAAAACCACTGCGTTCTAATTGTAATTTTATGTAAACAGGGTTATGTCACTGCAAGGCGAAACTCTCCCCGCCTTCCATAACTACGGTACCTAAATAAAAGGTAACTTGGTCAGATTTTAACCTATCCTATTAAAATCAATAATACCTACAGCCTACGAGATTGTTCCCTTGCAGGGCAAAGCTCTTCCTCCCCGCCTTCCACAGCATATCCTAAGTTCATAAAAGGTAAATGAGGACTAAGTTAAAATGGCGATACTGAGTGATGAATTTCGGTCGATACTGTTGGTTCTCTTTGCTCTGTTTCTGATGCTTGCCTTCCAAACGCACCTCGCGGATGATGGCGATTTCAGTAAGTGGATACATTATGCTTATCTATAGCCTCCGGACACCGACGAATTTCCCATACAAACGTTATACCAAAATGATTTGTAATTTGAGCATATTTTCACCATGTACTGCTATTATTTGTATAAGAATAGAATTTTTTTTAGGTTCCTACAACAAGCCTCTTTGAAAATAATTGTCTCTATCTACACAAATAACAACAAGAAATAACAAGAAAACGGTTTTTCTTTGAAAAAATACGAATTGGTTTAATTTAAATTCAGTGAAGTGTTTTGAATTTTTTTTTTGTTTTTGTACCTAGATATTCTATTACAAATAATAGCAGATCATGGTGAAAATATGCTCAAATTACAAATCATTTTGGTATTACTTTTGTATGGAAAATTCATCAGTGCCCGGAGCCTTAATGTTTCTTATCTTGACACAATCATGCTCATAAAAGATCTTGAAGTGTCCCTTTTTCTCAAGAGAGCATCCAGTTTCTGCGAAAGTGAAGATTCGCTTGCGACGCAGGTCGCGAGTTCGATTCCGTCACGGAACAAATGAAACAAATATCTGCAGATCCTACCTGTAGAAATTTGTTTCGGGTCTGGGTTTTGTTTTGTAAAAGGTGTCTACGAATAGTGTTAAGTACTTACTTACATCAGTTATTCAACAATCTTTATTTAATCAAAACCAATATTCGGACTCTACATCATCTTAATCATCATTCACTGTCCACTATTGATGTATGCTTTGTTTTATACCGGCAATCTCAGTTCATTGCTTAGCATCCATAAATTAATCAAGCACTTACAAGATTTCAATATTTACAAATTGTTATGAATGCCTACTAGACCGTTCAAATATATTCTAACTGGAAATTTTGATTTTACTTCGTTGTCATTCTTATTCACTTGGGTCACATTTAAAACGGTATAGAAACCTTTTCGATTGCCACCAGGCTAGTCATCATCATCAAGGCTAGTGGACCGCGCATCCAAAGAAATTAGATATCTTATTCGATTCTTTCAATTGTCGTCTACCATTGGACAAACTAATTGGCGGTAATTGGTTGATTACTTCATCAAAATAAATCTCTCTTTGCAGAAGTAGAAACTCCAATTGAGATTGCAATGAATTTGATGAACGAAAGAACAGCTGAAAAGGCCACTGAAAGATTAGAAGAACTTGGCAGTACCGTAGATGACATTGGGGAACCTACTGAAGACGAATCTTTAGATGACTCGGCGAGGCTAGAGGCTAATTACAAATACTTAATTGGAGCTTACGATGACGTTATAGAATCTATAAAAGATAAAAACAATGCACAACTCTTCCTCAAAGGTAAAGGTCTACATAACGTAGTAGCTAAGCAACTTGGTACCACCCATCCGGTGCTAAAAGTCAGACTCCTAGTATTAGTGAAGACATTATTCGACGTAGCTCCCGAAATAACCGATGCAGTCGTACCTTCAACCATGCTGAACAGGATACTCGATATATACGAGAGCGACGACGATTCAGAAATCAAACTTCACGCTCTAAACGTGCTAGCCAAATGGCTGCCGAATAATCCAGAAGTTCAAGTAAGAGTTATTAAGATAAAAGGATTAGATATGTTTTACTCCCAGATTGAGACCCTAGATTCTGCTGTAATCAAGTCGCTTCTGGATCTCTTCAATACGATTATAACAGAGCACGTGAATGCTAGGAATCAAGGCGATAATTCGAAATGGTTGAAACTGGACCAAGATAAATTGCATATGTACCAAAGAATGGGTCTGCTTGAACGAATAGAAACTCCCACTATTTGTAATGGGCTGATCGGCGTTTTCGAACTTGTTTGGGACAAAGATGATATGGAAATGGTGAAAACTGTGTTCAGCCTTGTGAAAACTACAAAACCGGTTTGCAGTAAATTTCTGAAAGGGAAGAATAGCGCCGAAATAATATTCAAAGATTTTTTGGAGTTTTTGAACAACGCCGATTCAAAAATTGAAAATGTATTGAATGTAACAGATATGCGAGCTGTCTTTGGAGATTATATTCAGGTTATTAGGCCATTGAAAGATGAGTTTTAAGTTAATTACAATAGCGGTTATAATTTTATATTTAGTTTATCCGGAGAACCATGTTTAGTTTAATTTTAGTAGGTACTCACTTTACGTAGGTACAGTACTTAAAGGTTTGTCGTACAAATAAGTAATAATATGTAGCGTAACCTAGTCACATTACGCACATACTGTAATTAAATGTTATTGTTTTATAACCCAACTGTTTTAATTTACGTTTTTTTTTAGTTTATTATAATAAACTAGAAAAAAATGCCCAAAGTAGGTACCATCCAACTGCTGGGCAAACGTACCCTCCCCTTTACCAACTCTTTATTTGCCATTGAGATCCAGTGTGAAATGTCTTGTTCGTCCTTCCATTTAGGGAACATCGGTAGGTTTATTCGTATAACATAAAATAAAATCAAATTGCAGGTTCCGACGTTCCTCTTTACCCAAATCTTATTTGGCAATATAAACAAAAAATATCTAGGAACTATAGAAACTTCATCACTTATATAGATAGACAATTTCATTTAAGACCAGAGATTTAAGAAAAAGCAGATAGAAAAAAATAAAAGTTGAGCAGAGCGAATTACTTTCTATCCCTGTGGTCGAGTCGTGATAACCCCTTGGGGTGAACTCGTTGATTTATAGACCCTATATTGTGCGGCAAAAATAGCAGAGTGCAGTGCAATATTAATTATATATTAAATTATGCAATTGCTTTTTTGAAATATACATACCAATGCGACGGATTCAGATTTAATAGCTTTTATTTTCATTTGCTTAGAAAAAGGCGCCTAGAATAGTGTCAATTTTCAAACTAAATCTACATTGAAGTAAATAAAAGAAGATTTACCTACTTACCTGTTACTAATACTTTGCTGTTACGAAATTTCGGTAGCAATTTATTATAATTAAATCGCACTCAACACAGAAACCACAACTCTATTCAAGTTCAAAAGTTATTGCGTATCATTACCGCTAACAAATTATGTGCGCCATGGGTGGCCGCCATTTTGATTTTATTTCCCTCCAATATCTTTTCCGCGGGAAGTTGCATCATTAGTGCAATAATAAATGTCAGTTTGTGGTTAGACGATAGATCAAACTCAATTTTAAAACTACTAACCTACATAACATGCCTTAGATTCTAATGGACCCATTCAAAATTTAACTTCCTTTCTGTCGCAAGATTTTTTTTCTTGTACCTAATACTTTCTTATAGCAAGTTTTTTAACTTAGGTACTATATACATACATAGACAGTAAACCTGAGAGTAAGTCTTGGATTGGGTCGGTTAAATACATTATTTATCTATTTAACTTAAAATACTGGTTTTAATGAAGGTTTTCCGTTGGTAAAACTCCTAATTCTTTACATAACAATACAAATTCCAGCATAAAAAGTTTTTGCGCAAGTTGCGTGGGAGACCACTCAAGGTGTAAAAAGTCAAAAATCCGATCATACACCGACTAAACAAACACAAAAATCGCATCTAATCGATCACATTCGAAAAGCGTATCTTTTTGAATTCTACCAACCTGCCAGACTTACATAACAACTTACGTGAGAATTTAAAAAATAATAAAATTGTAAACTTTTTTCGTTAAATTCATTCATGAATGAGTATTGACGTAATGACCGCGGTAAATAATCCTATTTGTATTGTTAGTCGTCGTTGGTAGTTCAATTGAAGTCACGCAGTAGCCAAACTTTACACTTTTCTAAGACATATTTTACTGACTGAAAGATAATTTTAACGAGTTCTTACAGCTAAGTTTTTTTGTTAATAAATCTAAGTAATGAATATTATACTTTTGAGAATTAAATAAATATCTTAAACCTTATTTTTTTTAACTCAATTTTTCTTAATACCTACTCCACATTTGGGAAAGTGACAGCGCAATTTTTTAGACTTTAAAGTAAGACACTTACGGACCTATTTTTGAAGACATTGAAATTTAACGCATAAACCATATAGGTCCGTGAACTCAGTACTCACGGGATATTCATGGTAAAAAAACTATAAACACGTAAAATTCACAAAAATTATTTGGTTACTCGAGGTATTGAGGAGCGAGGTTCTGAACACCATTCATTACTTCGATAAAAAATTGGAAGAAAGCTCATACAATAACTCGATTTTTGCACTTATGCCGTTCCAAAAACCTATGCACTGTCCTGCTTCTATGAACGCGAAGTCATATGCCTATCCTTTTCACAAAATAGCGTGCATAGCGCCCTCCTAAAAACACTGGCTGCATACCAGCGTAGAGCTCATGTCATTTAGACCGAAGGCTACGGCAAGTCATGACGCTTATTTTAGAATGTCTTACAAGTTATGCCGATTTTGCCTTCTGCCTACTTTTTTATTTAACTTGCCTTGTTTTCTGATAAAAAGTTTAATGTCCATGTATTAGTTTATTCCTTGAATGTAGAAAATAATATTTACATCTGGTAGGTACCTCTTAAAAGTCTTAAAATTTATGAAAACTAGCTTTTACCATCTAATATTGATTTAAAAACCTTAATGGTTGTCAGATTGTTTGTCGACTGTATCTTATACTTCTATTATATTTTATTAAATGAAAAATATATCTAACTTTCCGTATCATGGTCACCGCTTCAGTTCAGGTAGCGATTACAAAGGCGGTGCGCAGGCGTGAGCACCTGACCAGGATCCCACGTTCCCATGGCTGGACAATCAGTGCTGCCAACTTTGCGGTAATTTATTGCTTTTCTAAAATGCGAAGTGAGATAGCCACTAAATTATTTCATTAAATATTTTACGGTTAATAGACAAACTGGTGTCCATTAATACTCGTACCATATTTTGGAGGTACACGTTTCAATATTAATCGCTTTCTTAAATTATGAATTTAAATTGTAAGCTGCAATTAAATGGAATGAAAATGTGTTTATATGCCAGAATATATTTATTAACATTAAGATACTGATTAAGTTAGAATGTTTATTGAGCGTTGGCCGAAGCGTTAGCGGCGGCGTAAGAATCGACTCCGACTTAGCCGACATCAAAGAGTTATTATAGACAATATAATGTAAAATATGACATCACAACTAAATCGTAAATAACATTTTTTTTTAACTTTTTTTTTTAATCCAGAGTGACAGGCTGACCTTTGCCCTCCGCGCAACAGACGTATAGAAACAACTTTTCCTAAGAAGGATCAGTGAAAGTCAGATTTTTTTAAATATTTTAACACGACTGCCATCACCAATGTTATAGATAGGGCTTATTTGTGAGGGTTCCAAAAATAGTCCTTGACTGTTGTGCAATTTTTTTAAATCTAAATAGTCAACAACAACATCACCAGCCTATAATAGTCCACTGCTGGACATAGGCCTCCCCTAATGAGCGCCAAAGATGCCACTATCATTTGGGGGTTAATGCCCATAATCCCCACGCTGGGCATGCGGGTTGAGGATCGCAGTTCGGTGGAGTTGTTCTGCAGAGGGCGCTGCTGCCCGCCCTCCTGTGTGTTTTCCTTAGTCGCCTCTTACGACACCCACGGGAAGAGATGGGGTGGTGAAATTCTATGCCGACACCACACGGCAATCTAAATAATACTTATGTTTTATACTAGCGGTCTACCCCGGCTTCGCACGGGTATTTAAAGAAAATTTAATTTTTCTAGCAGAACCCTAAACTATTTGAAAATATATCAGCGTAATTTTTAGATTTTTGGAGCCCATTTAACTCATTAAACAAACAATCAAATCTTTGGACTTTATAATATTAGTATAGATTGTATTAAGTATATAAGTACCATAACACAAGCTCTGCTTAGCTTGGGGCACAAGCTCTGCTTAGATGACGCAGAGAAGCTTGTCCAGCAACATATTTTTTATTTAGTTATATTAGAAAACGCTACACCAAGAACATATCCAAGCCAATACTCCAAAAATAATCGGTGATATATCACACCTAAAAACTGCGTTCCCACGCCAAATGTACTATACAAAAAGATGACAAAAAGAATTCCTAAAAAATCGGTCAACACTTTGACCCGACCAAATCCTTAATTCTTTGGGCAAACATAGATTTATTTTACTATAACCCGCCTACGAACCGAACAAATTATTTCAATAGGTAATTTATAGTCCGAATCAAATATAACCCTGAAAAAAACAAAAAACTGGCCAAGGGTGAGTCACTCAGATGAACCACTGTTCACGGAGTTCTGTACGAATATGCCAGAAAAAACTGAAAGAATTTTTCTACCGCTCATTCTGCAAGTTTAAACCTACAATCAGTAGCGTAATTTACTTTATGCCTTCAATATTAAGAGATACGATATTGTAAGACTGATTGAGTTTACCATAATTTTATAAAACTATTACACAATATTCTTTATTGTTTACGTCAAAAATCAATTTCAATAGGCATTCAAAAGGCAGTTAATACTTCCCCGTTTTGTCTTAAAATGCAAGTGTGGACACTGAGCCCCTTATTCTACTCGTAAAAAAAACCCACGCAAACAAAAAGTATGTCATTTCTAACGGGATATTTACCTCGAATCACTGACTGAGTTCTTCGTTGAGTAATTGAACACAGTTTGATGCTCTTCTTTTTTCACTTTCATCTACATTTGTAAAAATGTTTTTTTAAAATTTTAGTTTCATTATATTTTTTATCGAAATTTAATAGTAAAATGTATTTATAATATTAAAAATTAAAAAAATTATGCCCTTAGTACCATTTTCATCCGACTTTACGAGATTATGTTTTTCGGTTCCGTTTTTGTTTTCCGTGCAGAACCCTAAATGGTTTTAAAAAGTCGCGTTTAGTAGCAGGTGATGACTAGGACAGACATTAATGACTGGTTGGTAAACATTTGTTGTTTGTAGAGATTTGTGAATGAAAGGAATCGTTCCCGAGTGAACGATGGGCGTTGGTAGAGCCGGGCTGGTTAGGTTAGGTAGCTGTCGTTTTTTATACGGTAGAAAATGTAGATGAACGGTATGACAGGTCAAAGATTAATACTAAGTATAAAATATAGATAGATTAAGAATTAATAAACATTTTGATGAAAATTAAATAAAGCCTGTAAATAATTAAGAAATAAAGTTTGTTTACAGTTAGCTCCATTGTAAACATTCTAACTATGTACTTAGTTCTTATATTGTAACTAGTTCTAATTTGGTAAAATAACCAAATAAGAACGATTTATTATTAAATATATATAATGTAATAGTTATTGAGAAACATTAAGAAAACAAGGTAATACAAAAGACTAGATGCGTTGATCAACTACATATTCTAGACCCGAGACTCTTTGCCACAACCGTGCGATATTGAATTGAGTCCAATTAATTTATTAAAGTTAATTTGTTACTTTAGCTATCCCGTACTAAGGAAGTGTTTATTTGTGATTCGGCACCATGCTGTGTCCACGTCTCTTTTGCTGATAATTGTCGAAATAAGATCAGAATGGTCGTGTCTGCAGGGGGCTAGGATGTCCGATGCAATTTGTACAATAATTTATTTAGGGCAAATCGTGGGAAAGTTACTAGTTCGGTTTAAAGTTTTTGAAAGTAGTGTGACAGTTTTTGAGGCAAGAAGCATACGATAATGTTCTTGTCTAGGCTAAATTGCGTAAACGTAAACTACATAATAATCATAGGCACGAAAACAAGGCCAATCACAATTTTAGCTATTAAAATTTTTCATTTGCTTTAAATTATAGTCAGAGATTTGAAAATAAGTAACGATATTCTTTATTGCCTTCAGAACTGTTTAATGCCTTTAGATTACAAATAAAGCATATTAAAAATCAAAGAATTAAGGAATATTTTTTTGAGTTGTATGTGCGAATTGCGAATTAATAGCGAGCATCCTATCAGGCATGCTTTGAAAATTACTTTGACTTTACTGGTCTTAGAAAATCTTTATTGTACCTATAATTAGTATTATAGGTACTTACAATAATGTTTGTTTGAATTGGATAGGCTCCGAAACTATTGGACCGATTTGAAAAATTGTTTCATCATTCGAATCTTAAATTTTCCCTGATAAAGATAAGCTATAGATATTTTCAAATAAAAGGGAATGGCATGAAAAATTAAATTTTTGTTAAATACTTGTGCTAAGCCGGGGCGGACCGCCAGTCTCTTTATATGTACTGTCTGTCTTCCAAATAAATATAAAATAAAAATTAAAAAAGTTTTTGATTTCATTTTCATCCCAAGAGGACAGCGCTGCCACGCGGGTTCTCGCATCAGAAACTTGCTTTTATCCAGATTTTTGCACGCGCATTGTGTACAGTATAATAACACAGATAATAATGCCTTCAGAATGTTGTTGGGGCTGCGCTTCTGCAGTGTATCTTTTATGTTTGCGGAGGCCCAGGTTGATGGCTATCATGCCATCATTTGCAAGAAAACTGGCTCGCCTGCGCAGAACAACACAAGTTACTCTTAGAGTTGGGATTGTGTTGAATGCTGCTGAACTCTAAATAGTAAATTTAATCATCATCATCATCATCATCACCAGCCTATAATAGTCCACTGCTGGACATAGGCCTCCCCTAATGAGTGCCATAGATGGCATCATTATTTGGGGGTTATTGCCCATAATCCCCACGCTGGGCATGTAAATTTAATATTTATGTTTAATTTTTATATTTTATGTGTAATTTTAATATAATAAGTGTAATTGTAATTTTTATGGACTGAGTCTGAGTAAACAAACTTTTTATTTTTATTTATTGTGATTTTAGTGTTGGAAGAGCTCAATTGAATATTCTCAGCCAAGACATTTTATAACCCATAATTATTTCCTCATTCAAATTTCTCAAAACTCCATTCTTTGCCCAAGTGTCCGTTTTTTCTACGGACGTAAAAGTCAAAACATTTAGCTCTAACAAATTGTTTGTCGTATTGAATTGTTAAGGAACCGGAAGCTCGCACTTTACTTGCACAATTGTATCGATTTTGATAGAATCGAATGATGGATCGATTTTATAAGATTGGGCTTTTGAAGGCGATTCTTTGTACGAGCTGAATCATAGTTCGGTTTTTGAGATGATGCAAAAATGCTTTTTTTTTGGTAACGGCCGAATCTTGAAAAGTGAAATATTATTCTATTTCATTACTACCTACCTACTGAAGAAGTTATCTTTTGTTTTTTCTCCAAAAAAAAATGTAGGTCATATTCTATCAGTAGCGGATACACCCCCAAACCTTGATTTTTTCTTTAATTAATTAAGTGTATCTTTGTTAATAAAGGTTTCATCATAAAAAAACCCTGTCTATCTGTCTGATTTCATATTTCCACTGTCGGCGATGTACTTACTACATACGATTATTATGTCAAATCACCATCGTATTTTAGGGTTTCCTGACTTTTTGCTTCTTCACTTTAATCTCCCTAAATTCCCATTGCACTTACCTAGATAGTTAAATTCTACTGAAAAAAATCTAAATTGCTCGATTGCTCTTTGACGTCTTCAGTAGCGAAGCTAGTACAGACCTGCCTACGACGCAGAGGTTTAGGGTTTGATTCCCGTCTAAACGTAAATAATGCTGGATAATCCACACAGCATCACAGCATCTTCTAGCCCCAAAGTTAGCCGAGCTCGTATTATGAGTCCTGGTATCTATTACAATACTATCTAAACATAGATAAATCTTTGTATTATAAGTATAAACACCCGAAACAAATATTTCAAAAACCGTTATTTGTGTCCCGGTGAACGGATCCAAATATATATATTTTATTTATTATAATCAGAGGTCGACCTTCCCGCCTATTTCCAATTGTACCTACTCCAAACGTACTAGGAACAATCCCGATTGTCCCTACCTGCGATCATACTAGGAACAATTGGGAAAAAATCCTCCCGATCGGTCTAAATTATCTGCCTATAAAACTGCCGTCGTGATGCTGCTTACGATTATCTTGATAGAGGTTTCAGGCATTACGCCTCAACAATAGTGACCTATTGTTAAGGCGTATTACCTAAAACTTCTAAAACAGATTGAAAAACCTGATGATGATGAGGGCTTAGAGCTCTATGAGTATCTTTCTTCATGAGGTGATGTGGACCTACAAACGGCTTATTCCAGAAATTTCCCCTGTGATCTATTGATCCGTAGGTATTTTAAAAAGAACAGAATCCCTCCTTTTTCCATTTTCATGCGCATAACTTTAACTGTGTTATACTTATGAAAAATTTAATCGCCTATTGAGGTTTTTATAATAAGAGATAAAAATGTTTTTAATTTTGTTTTATTTCCATAAACTCCAGTAAAAAAATAACTTTACATAATCTAATCTTTCTTATAATCTAGTTACAACATTATTCCGTAGCTTCCGCATTTACATTCATACAAAATATTATACAATTTAACTAGGTAGGTAGGTACCACGATTCCACCGTTTCTTTACTACCATTATATTTACAAAAGCACAAAAATCACGAAGTACCCTTATCGAAGAACATTCAACTATAATTCAGTGTATAAAACTCTATTTCAATTATATTTAGTTTTTGGAAAAGACATGTCGTTTCTGAGAACTTAACATGACTAAAGTCTAGTTGAATGTTAAAGAAAAAATATCGCTGGACCTCTTTCTTGAGTCTGGTTCTCCAAATCTTGTCACACCAGGCGTTTATTCCTTCAATATCCATAAAGATACGGAAAGCCGACATGCGGCATCGCCGACAGCGGTATAAAAACCGGCATCATGCTTTCCGCATTGACAAAATGAGTTCGCGTATGTTTCTTCAGGTGGTCTCTCCGCCCAAACTTCTTCCCGCAAGTCTGGCAAGGGTACGGTCGCACCCCAGAATGTATGCGCTTGTGCCTCGTCAGCTCTTCGTTCCTCGTAAAGGTCTTTCCACAATTCTTCTCATCACACTTATACGGCCTCTCTCCAGTATGTATTCTGATATGGCCTTTTAGTTGCCCGTTGTTAGAGAATCCAACTTGGCAGTGCGGGCATTTGTATTTCTTCGGGCGTTGCTTTCTAGAGTTGAGGAGTTTGGCTTCGTTTTCTTGTTGGAGGATTCGAGCGTATTCTAGCTCCATAGCGTAGCCTTGGGCAAGGGATTCTAGGAGGAGCGGGTCTGTCGGTGGCACGCCTAGTGCTTGAGCGAGGTCGGAAGCCGGTAGGTAATCGGGGAGGTAGTTGGGATACATTGGTAGCACTGTTTCGTTGTAAATCGGCTTGATTTCTTCTTTTGTTTCTTTAGCTTCGTTTTTCGTTTCGGTTTGGAGAAGCCTATCGCAGCATTCAGTTAGGCTTGCAACAGGAGAGTCTGTTGTTTCTACATCTATCATCGGTTTGTCTTCGTCGGCCGTTGAGGATACTGTTGCATCTTGGTGTAGGTTCGCTTCAGTTTTCTTGAAAGTTCCACGAATTTTGCGAAGTCGGTTTTCTCTCTTATCCTCGTCCAACTTTCTCTTCTTAGTTTTAAGATCTACATTTGTTTGTTCACTAATTGTTTCAGGTTTCGCATCACTCACATCCCAAGGCCTAAAGATTCTCGAGTAACTTGAAGGGAACATTTTAGGGGATGTATCCACACGCGTCTTGGGCTATCGACTGAGACCCTTTTGGATTTCGACAACTTTTATATACATTCGTTTAACAATAAATTTGATAAAAGCGTTCCGAACAGAGGGACGTTGAATGGACGAAAGAGACGAAATATTTTTCAATTGTTGCTCGCTTTAGTTTGGGTCCAATTTTTTTGTGTAAGTTCGGTGTTCTTTTGCGCCATTTTGAACTTTGCGTTCGGATACTGAGAGTTACGTATTGCTCATTTTGTTTATGGTTTATGGGCTTGTTTTGTCGATGGCGGTGTCATAGTGTCTAAGATAGGGGTGTATATTGTTATTTATGTTGATTTTTGTGCGCGGTCGAGGGGCGGGCCCGGAGGCAGAGCGATTCGCTCGAGTGGTCGCCGCTGCAGCTGCAAACTTATTTGTTTTAATGGTTTTTCTGATTGTTGCGGTCCTCAAACGATTTATGTTATATAGGCACGCATAGGGGCACATAATAAATGTAGCTTTATGGGAGACTTAACAATTTTAGTCTCTCGTAATGCTAGGGAAGTACTTATAATGTGACTTATGGTTATGGTGCCTCTTTTATTTAATTAAAAGAAAGTAAGTATAATAATAAAATATTATTGTTAAATACTAAGGAATTCAATCATAAACATGTAAGTAGGTAGGTGTTATCAATAAAATATATTCGAAATAAATATTCAGACAAAGTAATATTTGTATGTATGCTTTTACTGCTCTATTTGTAAAATCATGTTGTGTATGCATGTTTCGGAACTCTATCGCATCTCTAAATTCAAAAAATAATTAATTCCTCATCGATTTTGATGACAGCGTATAGATTACGGGTTCTTCTTTCTATAATGAGTAGTTATATGACTCGTAACCTACCCATTTTTTCCTACAACCTATATTAATCACATAAAAAATTATAGGGCTTCTTTACAATAAAGAATCTCACAAGTGTTTACGAAACTCGACATATTTTTTTAATCGAATCAATCAAAATATCATATCACTCAAAGCCGTCGTTTCCCGGATTATAATAAAATGCCGCAAAATGGATGGATCTAAACAAATATTATTTTGCACACAATAGCCTTGATTGGGAGCATTTCATGTATTTTAGAAATATCCGAACGAATTTATAAAATGGCGGGATCTGACAAAATTCGCGGGATTTGATGGATGATATCCACTTTTTGATAAAAGTTTTGTAGATCCGTGCTTGAAATTGGTTTATAGTTAATAAAACAGGCCAAATTCTTAAGTCTAATTTTGTTTTTTGTAAAATTCAATTATTTTAAGTATATTATAAGTATTATTTATTATAAGTATATTTAAATGCTTAATCATTCGATCCTGCCGGCTTTTTTCTAGGCCTCGATCTAGACTTCGTAGCAAAATTTCAGTCTAATTTTTTTAGTTATAATAGGAAACAAACATCCAAACTTTCGCATTCATAAAATATCAATGTGATAAAATGCTAGGTACTTTATGCTCCATTGACCTAAGACACAGCATTAGTTATATCAGAGAAATAAGTTTCCAGCGCATAAACCTGAAAATTACGCCTTAGAAAAGGTATATCGAAACAACCATGTCTTTTGTAGATTTCTGTGAGCCGTTAAATTCACAAAAACCTAATTTTATAACGAACATCATTCTTAAACTCGGTTATCGATCAAACTCAGCCCACCGCAGCCCGCGACTCAAGGCGCGAGACCAAGCCTTCAAACATCCTTCGAATAATAAGACGTTCTTGGCAGATTTGACGAATCGATTGCGTTTATAGGGAGTCAGTTTTATTTGTTACTAGCGATCCGCCCCGGCTTCGAACGGGTTTTTAACAAAGCTTTAATTTTTAAAACCGTTCCCTAACATTTTTGAAAATATTCTATCACCGGCGGTACCGGTGAATTATTAAAATAATTATAATACTCCATCCTCAATTGATTTTGAGAGTAGGTTTAATCAGTTTATTATTGCATCAAACAATGGTGGGTAACATGCTGATTTTCTGTGTACCTGAATTTTTATTTGATCTGTGAATGGGGATAACTTTATCTCAACATTATGGATCAAAAGACTATTTTCCGGTAAAGGCGTTTGGCACGTCGAAAAATCCACTCTGAACATAAAAATCCATTGCTGTTTCACAGTGACATGAAAACTAAAAAACCTTTGACCGTTTAAATATTCTTTTTGTTTTTTCTGATATATACAGCTACAAAAATTGTGAAAAAATTGTAACCGGTTAAAACGGCTAAATCTAGCAACGGACTTATTTTCCAAGCTTCGTAGTATAATTAACTTACAAAATTTTATGGATTGTTTTTGAATTTGTGGCAAGTGTTCCTCCTGCGACGTCAATCTGGTTATTTACTTCATGACAGTGATGTCATCATCATGTCAGCGTAGCCGTGGCCTAGCCTAGGGTCACCTACTCCTCGGTACTTCAGCCTATGCTTCGACCCTATGCGTCTGGAACGAAGGTCCATGTAAGTGATAATAAAAGATTTATAAATATAATAAATCTTATCGGCAACATGGACCTTCGTTCGAGCCGCATAGGGTCGAAGCTATTCAAAGCAATAGGTACCAATAAAACACATTGTAACATATATTCACTATGATTTCAGGGATTTCAGTTTACATTTAAAATATGTTTTTATTTCATGGCGCATGAAAGTAATATACGAAATATTGAAAACATAATATTATAAAAAACCTAATTGTATATACAGTAGTAAGTAAAGAAAGTACCTATATAAAAAAGCAGAATATAAGAGTATATGTAGCAAAGTATATAAAGCAAAGTATATTATAAAATAATAGTTTTTCAATCAACGATATTTGATAAACTCAAAACTCAAATCACGGTAAATATATAGTAATTGTTCAAAACAAAATCTGTCATAACGATTATTTTGAATTCCCATTGATCCAACTTTTTTCAGACCTCACCTACCTCAATTTTAGCGTTAGGTAGATACTTATCAGGTACATTCATTGATAGCGAATAAAACCACAATTCATTCACAATAACCCAACAATACTAAATACTCTACGGTATACCTTAATTTCTTTATGAAATTCATATAAATCTCTATAATAAAGGACACTATAATAGTTTACCTTTTAGTAAAATTTCTAGCCAGCGTGACAACTTCATAGATATAGCATCAGTTTTTTTCCTCGATATTTGGTAGTTTTTAGCTATAGTATTGTAGCCTCGATTATCACGGTTGTCGTAAAATTGTGCAAGCTCTCGAATTGCCATTCGAGAGCTTGCACAATTTTACTTTCAATTTATCTTTGCCAAGATAGAAGTGAACTACAGGATGCTCTAAAAACAGCGCATTTCGATTCGACATAAAGTCGCAATAGATTTCTGTTCAAGAACATTTATTTCTTGGAATTACAAGATATAAAATACAGAATAAAAACCTCTTTCGGAACACGACATATTTAATGTATAGGGTATTGTAGGCTGACCTCAAAAGTTGAAAACAGTGTAGCGGAGCCAGCGCCTTCTCCTGAAACAAAATAATTAGGTACCTATGTTAAAATAATTTGCCATCTTAAACGTAATAAGAGAGAACAAATTTAGTATTATAAATAAAAATTTAAAAAAGTAGTACCTAACTTAAAATTAATCTCTTGGAATTATATGAAGTTTCTGTCAATGAGTCGTGTATGAAGTTCTAAAAATTGGTTTTATGTCTTCTGTTTGCTAATGGGTCTGCTAGCTTTACCAAAATCATTCTAGCTATACATTGTAGAGCTAAGCACACCAATGAGGTTAGAAGTGTTTTTTTAATCTGAATGCATTTCGAAGTCCATTATCATAACACCCAAACCTAGGGAATTCAAAAATTAAAAAAAAAACTGATTCGTCGATTTGAGTTGTGAAAACTGTCCACTAGGGACAGTTTACACGACTCAAATACAAAACTAATAAAGTTAAGTAAGTAAAACAATTAAAACCCCCTGTATGCGTCTCCTCGCGATACCCTGTGTGGTCCTAACTCGAGTGTGGCGAAACCTCATAACCTACGATAGAACAAAACCAGTCATAAATCCTAAGTGTGTCCACTGCCTTATTGTGGTCGCCCCATTCATAGATTTGTAGACTCTCTGACGCCGTGTCTGTTTTTTTTCCTTTAATTCATACTCTTTGGTATGATCTGCTTATTCCTCGAAACGTAAGGAGGTTGTGTGTAAAAAGGTCATGTTTTGGTGGAGTTTTGTACTTTGTGCAATGCTGTCTCGTAAAGTTAGAATGAATGAAGCTGTTTACATTCCATGTGAATCAGTATCGAAATACTTTCGAACTTTTTAAAAAGTTGGAGGCTCATATTTTTTCAGTATATTTGTTTTATGTAGGTAGACCTACATGAAATACTAGACTTAGGTACATTTTGCTTTACTTTGCTTTTTGCAGTTTGTTATTTTCTCTCATTGAAAATATGGTCTAAGTATGAGCGAAGAAGTCAATTTCAATCTATATCTATACTAATATTATAAAGAGGAAAGATTTGATTGTTTGTATGTTTGTTTGTTTGTTTGTTTGAATTGAATAGGCTCCGAAACTACTGGACCGAGTTAAAAAATTCTTTCACCATTAGAATCCTTAATTTTCCTTGATGAACATAGGCTATATAATATTTTCAAAAAAGTTAGGGATCCGCATGAAAAATTCAATAATTGAACCGTGGGCTGTATATTCAACCTCTTTTTCTATTATGGCGCGTCAGAATAGAAAAAGAGGTTGTATAGCGCACGGTGCTTGCTTTTTCTCTACGGCCAGTGTCAGTTTTGGAATGTCGAGTCAATGTCAAAAACCCCAATGCTGTTAAAAAAAGTAAAGATCCGTATGAAAACTGTGAAACCCATCTTTTAGTGTGTATAATTTCTGAAAGAACAATGGCAGGTCTCCATACTAAGAATTGTCTGGGATCAAATTGAAGCGTCCCGTAATGAAAAAAATGTTAAAAGATTTGGCGTTAGCTCCAGAATCTATAAATGAGACTATTTTCTTTGGGGAAAGCCGGAAAAAAAAGATTTCAGTGTTTGAAGTTTTTGGTTATGAATGAACATCAAACAATATTTGTCTATAAAACATCGCAGATTGAAATCAAATCATAAAGAAATGGATAATGTGGTTTGGTCTTGGGTTTGGTCTTATCAATTAGACCACGCCACCTTAAATATTCGAAATGAGAAATGATAAACAAAATGAGCAAAACAAATTCTAAACTTCTTGTATGTTTACGAAAGCTGGGCGCGTATTAACAAAAATGTACCTACTTGCCCCGTAAACACAAAAAAACTGAGGATTTTAATAAATAATGTTGGATAATCCACACAGCATCATCTAGCCCGAAGCTAAGGAGGTTGTGTTGTGTTATGAGTTCCTACTAGATAACTTATATACCTACTTAAAACAATATATATAGGTATACCTACATTAATAGATATTTTTTTATTTTACATAGAAAATGCCCAGAACACCCAAAACAACAATATCGGAGTCCTAAGGGCACGCACTAGCCAGACACAGGGCAGTATCAATCAGTCCATAAACAGTCCAGGTCGGGTGTTACATACGTCGCCTGTGGCTTCCGTAATTCGGGTAAAAATAAATAGAAAACCAAAATATAAACACAAAACACAGCAGAGATGAAAAACGCCGCAGTCTCGGAAGGATTCTGTCAAAGAGAATAAAACCACTACGTTCTAGATTCTGTGGCGTCTTGACGAGGTCTTGACAGACAACTGCTGACAACATGACACTATCAAAGACAAATCAAAGACAATTGATACATTGCATTCAATAATTGTACCCGCACCACTAATAAAATGGTAACATTTCGAATGTACCTAATTCGAATATCATTTGATAAGCTTTTAAATATCATAAAATAACTCCGGCCTTTACGAGAAGGTGTGAATAATTGAAAAATCGTAGAAAATTTATTTAATTTGATTAATATACATCAGATCCATGGACGCAAAAAAAAGTCCAGACCAAATTCTGCCATTGTTCTTTTTGTTTAATACCCGTGCGAAGCCGGGGCGGGCCGCTAGTACTTATATAAATCACGAAATTTATACAAAGAATATTGTATTTTTAATGTCAGATAAAATTGCAAAGCGCATCAAACTATCTAATTTAATTAAAAATACCCATCCGACCGCAAAGCCAGAGTGACGCGATCAAAAATGATTCCCCAAAGTACCGCAAGCGGGAATCCAACCCCCTAATGGTATTTACACGAGGGTCAAACAGGGTGGAGTTTTCACCCCTAGTCTGGGACGGTACGTGGGGTTATGCTATTATTATTATTGTAACGCTGTTTGTGGTAAACCATTTTGGGAATTATTTGCCGGTTTTTTCATGTGTACTAAGGTACAACTTTTCATAAACTTATTTATTTATTGCATTCATTTCCATTATAAAATATAGACTTGTAAAATAAAATAAATAAATCAAAATTACATTTTATTAGGTAGAATCTACATGACCCTGTTAGGGCGTTGCAAAATTCTGAATTCTTAGTTTCAAAATATGATACATTTATTCCTCATATTATTAATACTTAAATTTGCAAGTTTCGATAGGTATAATACACACAATTCGTAAGCTTAAAAACAGTTAGAACTGTTTCAAACTTAATCCCGTAGAACTTCTTAGGATTACTTTAGTTAGTATATAATATTTTTATATTATGTTGATAAAAGATTAGTTTAGTATTCGAACCCGCACCGCTTTCCTATGGTTATTTTAAGTTTTGATTGCCTGGAATAAATGGCTTTAAGCGATATAATGCCAAATGCTAAAGGCCGCTATTACTGTACTTTTATATTGTTGTTTAGTCATACATTTTCAGAATAAAGCATTATCTACCTAACTTTGTATTAGAATCAAACTACTAAAATTATAGGTGAGCAACATTTACCAAAGACAATAAATTTTTCAACGAATCCTTCTCTCAAACATGCCTGAGAGTTTCCGAGCATTCCTCCAAAACATACTCCATACGGCGGGAAATGTCATAAATTTAATTGAAAGATTTTATATATTATATTACATTTCTATTAAATAAGTAGGTTAAAATTCAATCATGTATCCCCTTTTTTGCACACTTACCCGCGTTTGTAACTTCTTTGTAACATCTCTCTCTCCCAATAAGGTTTGCTGGAAGAGAACTCTTTTTAGGGTTAAGTTTGCCTTAGCCATTTCTTTTACATTTTATTGTCTTTTTTGTATATTTTATCGTGCAATAAGAATTAAGAGATTGTCTCCTAAATCTATAACAACAAACACATTTGAGTATCCAAGGTAGATCGCGAGGTACCTTTAGATGACAATGGGTTACAAGCCAGCTAAATATAGTAAAACTATTATAAGTGAACAAAGAAAATTACTATAATCGAATATAACAGTAAAATTTTAAGTAGTATACTATCCTAGTATAAAATAGAATACAAAACATGGAGCCCAATAATAAGATAAAAAGTAATATAAACCAGAGAATGGAGTGTTTTTTCAGGTTTTTCAAAGAAATGAGTTCTATTTAACAGACTAGCGCCCCGCTCCGGCTTCGCACGGGTGCAATGCTGGTACAAAAACCTTCCTTTTGAATCACTCTATCTATTAACAAAAACAGCATCAAAATCCGTTGCGTAGTTTTAAAGATTTAAGCATACATGGACAGCGGGAAGCGACTTTGTTTTATACTATGTAGTAATTATGCAAAGTAGGCCCGGCCTGGCCTATAGCTTTTTATAAAAGGGCCGCGATGGACCTTAATATAAAAACCTATTTAGTGTTTCACCTGTCAAAATCAAAACCGATCAATCAACAAGTTTTCAACGTGCGATGAAGGATGAACCCTTTCGTCTTTTCGTGATTATTGATCATGATCACTCAAACACCTAAATATAATTTGACTAATTGAGATCGATGTCAACTTTTAACCGACTATAAAAAGCTGGTTCTGTGTATGTTTCTTTTGTATGTTACTAAATACTACCGCCAAAGCTTAACCGAATTTGATAATTCTTTCGTGATACCTGGTAGATTTCCAATTAACCCGTTAAACCTAAATAAACAGTTATCAAAAATTTAAAGTTTTAATAATAAATACCCTGAGAGAATGGAACATAATACCTAATAACAATATTTGTTTTTAATATCATTTAATTTATTTAAAATTGTAAAGTTATGTCGGAATAAATAAATATACATAAATACTTAATTAACAAAATAGAAGTTACAGCCTGCGCCGGGTATTATACAGTTTACACACACTAACACGTTGGGTTATTGAAGTTTTCATACGGAATAATATAAATAAGTTTATTAAAAAACATTTGGAAGCGTTCAGTTTTTGCGAAAAGTAACTAACAAAATGAATGGATGGATAATCCACCCAAACTTCATTTTGTGCGCTTTAATTTATTTATAGCCTGTAGGGAATTAATAATTCATGTTAATTCTGGAATTCGTTGTAATTTTCGTTGTAAACATAATCTCTTTCTCTTATTTCATTTATCTAGCACACTAACTAATGTTAAAAATGCGAAGGTTTGGATTTTTGATCTCTTCACGTCTAAATTACTGGTACTAAACGAACTTAGCATACAGGTTTACTACTTAGATAAACTTACTAGATAATTTTATTATCCATAAATCATTTAAATAAAGAATTAAACGTTTCCTTACACTCAAATCTTTGAAAACACTGGAAAAACTAGTCTTTATCTATAATAATATTATAAAGAGGAAAGATTTGATTGTTTGTTTGTAATAGGCTCTGAAACTACGGACCGATTTGAAAAATTCTTTCAACATTAGAGTTCTTAATTTTCTGATGAACGTGGGCTATAGAATATTTTCATAAAGTTAGGGATCCGCATGAATTAAATTTTTGTTAAATACCCGCGCGAAGCCGGGGCGGACCCCTAGTAACAATATAAATCAGATCATTTGTTCCTAGAAACGAAGCTGGTATTGTAGAAACAGAGCTAGACAAAGTTAAATGAGGTCTGTCTGTTTGACTGCGTCGAACTTCGAGTACCTAGTGAAGTTGTTGCGAAGTTACACAAACTGAAATTAGCTACAAGTCAATATCAATTGACTGTTCGCAAGGGTAACTCGGTGTTAGTACATACCATACCTTACCATACGATAACACACACAATTTAAACACACAGATTTGTCCATTAGTAGGTAGATAAACAACAGGTTTGTTTTGTTTTTGTTTTGTTCGCAACAGTCTGCAGTTAGCTCAATTGTTACAATTGTAAATACTAGCTTTTATATAGTTAGATATAGTTCGCGTCACGTAAAAAGAACGCTGGCCTTGAACCTGCGCAGAAGTCGATTTCTAGGTCTGTTTGGTGGTAAGCGGTGGTGCGTGGGGCGGGCGGGTCACGCGGCGCATGCGCGCCGGTACGCTATTGGTTCGTCAGTTGACATTTGCTTTCAAAGTTGTGTTACCGTCACTTTTCTCGTCAAAATACCGTCACGCACAAAGTTTACGAAAAGGTTTTTAAAGAAAAAATATTTTTGAAGAATATTGTTGTATGAAATGAGAGGCAGATAATAATGCCATTGATATTTTAATAGGAGCGTCGCGTCGTCATCTTGTTCTCGCGTCACCCAAAACGACCTAATGAATGGATTTGCTACATTAAACATGTTTTTTGTAATTAGATTAAACATTCTAAACTGAATCGAAAATGTCTTTAATTTCATATAACATTTTATAATAACCAATACGAAATATTAGCATACCTAGTACTGTCGTACGCGAGTGTACCCTTGCGCGAACATTCCCCTTCCACTTTCTTCCAGCGTTCTTTTTACGTGACGCGCGCGAGCGCCCCTGTAAAAAAGGAAGATAATAAATAAAACATTAGACATTGCTTCTAATATGTATCAATGACATTTGTAATCTTGAAACCAGCTTTAGTAGATTACCTTATCTCCTATGCTGATGATATAGCTATAGTTTTCACGGGCACATCTTGAAATGAAATTGAAACAAAATCTGAAACTGTACTCGCAAATTATCTATAGTTGGCTTAATTCAAACTATCTAACTCTTAACATTTCAAAAACCAATTTCATTACTTTTACAAAATATAATAATTTCCATACCCAAATGATTACTGCATTTCATTCAATAAAAGTAACTGAAAAAAAAACTGTCACTTTCTTTTTCAAGAAAAAGTTTAATCTACAAAATACCTTGGCATAATGATATCCGGTCCGCCGGGGGCCCGTGTTGCTATGAATGATATCAACGGCTCTCTTGGCATTCTCACATTATATTTGAACTTCTAATGAACAGGAAAAGAAAACTAATCTGGATTTTCAAAACTCTTCATATTCAGATTCAGATTCAATAACTTTATTTCTTTAGGCTTCCAAAATAAGCACTAATTAGACAAGTCAAATTTCAAACAGATAATTATTTTAAAATAAGAAATAATTTAGTATAGATTTCTCTTCACTTTAATTTTTTGTCCACTAGTGAAAGAAATGTAAAAGAAACCACTAGTACATTCATACTCTACGCCATGTAGCTAACAAAGATTTACTAAACAAATATACAATAGTCTAGCTAGCACATTCAATTTTAAGTTATTGCATACCAGTTTGGGTGGGAACACAAAAACTAAATTTCTGCAACTAGAAGGAGCTCAAAGGTGAGCCGAAATTAATGTTTTCAATATCCTACAGAGAAGTTATATTCACATGCTAATATTTTGAGGGTTAGAAAGCTCTCATTTTACAAGCTCTTCTAAAATTACATAAAACATTTACGACGATGCAGATCGTACAAATATTTGTCCCGAGTCGGGAATCGAACCCACAACCTCCTGCGACGCAGGTCTTCGGAATTAATTCACAAGCTAATGCAAGGTAATCTCTAATCAAAAACGCAAACAATATAAATTTTAATCACAATATGCGTATGTATAATAATTTTATTATCCCTACATTATATTATCTTTACTTGCTAGACCTGAAGGCTGAACGGGATTTGATACAATTTAGCCAGGACATTGCTCTTAGCTATTATGGACACAGCGATATGTAACGCTCTTTAAACTTAACTTCATTGAGTTTTTACTTTTAACACTGTTAAAGAAGTTATGAAGTTAACATAATGCTGAGTCGGACGCCATTTTCTAGCTCTTTATCTTAAGATTATTAGAATAAGCAAAATTGTATACCCCTTGTTGCTACAAATAAAGTGTTCTTTATCTTTATCTTTTATATGGGAGTTCATTAATAGTTTTTCGTCAAAAAGCGCCTCTCACGTCTTCCACAATAAATTCGTGTGTAATCGAGTATCATACATCCACCACTTCCATAAGTAATTTCAACGCAAAATAGTACATTGTTACCCTAGGGTTGGAAGAAACTTATTTAGTCCCGAGACGGCGTTTGGCGTCTTCGCAGGCGTTAAATCCATATCTAAATCCTCTAAATCAGATAAACTCATTGTAGGTAGTAATACAAAGAAAACTCTACGACACGAGAAAACAAATAAAGATCGAACTGCCGCTTTCCCGCCTTTTTTTAGCACCAGCCATAATTTTCATTCAGCCATTATCATGGTTCAATAGAAATGTGATAGCTGTCAGTTGAAAACGATTCTCCCTAGGGTTGAAAAGTATCTCTTTCGATCCGCTCTTCAGGCAATTTCAGACCTACTTTCCGAGTAAGACTAATGAGAATTGCTTAACATTTCTTTTTTTTTATAATGCCGTACAATTCACGCAGCATCATCTAGCCCCAAACTAAGCAGAGCTTGTGTTATGGGTACTAGATGACTGATATACATAATGACTGATATTATATACATAATACAATATTATTACATAGATAGATATTTTTTATTAATTTATTATACATAGGAAACGACCAGAACACCCTGAACAAATACATGCAGATCGTACAAATATTTGTCCCGAGGCGGGAATCGAACCCGCAACCTCCTGTCGCGGACCTTCGCCCACCGCGCCACATTTCGATATTGCCTAACCAGAGAACCGAACACCTGAACAGCCTCCAAACAAAACATGTCACTCACAGACGACCGAGTCACGCAATCTCACCTCCTTGCAAGCTCCGATGCACAACACCATTATAATGGAACTGTCTGTACATCTGTACAAGGTGTCGCCTCTTTGAGCCCTCGACCCCGCCCTGGCGGCGTGATGAAAGGCGATACATAGATAGATTTATTTATTTATTTATTTTAGGAAAACTTTCAGCTAATAAACAGAGAAACGAAATATAAGTAAGGACGGCGAATTAAAAGTTTTCACAAATGTTATATACTAGCGGTCCGCCCCAGCTTCGCACGGTTATTTAACAAAAATTGCATTTTTCATACGGAACCCTCTGTTTTGAAAATATTCTATAGCCTATTTTTGGATTCTAATGGTGAAAGAATTTTTCAAATCGGTCCAGTAGTTTCGGAGCCTATTCCATTCAAACAAAAAAAACTTTAATATTAGTATAGAAGAACAATTGAAAAGAATAAGTGGTGGACAAACAAACAAAGTAGGTAGATGTAATGGACATGCTTAAAGTAAAGGAAGTATAAAGGGCGGCGTTATCGCTATGAGCGATCTCTTCCAGGCGATGTGGATAGCTTTGGAAGTTTTTTGTAAATTACAAGTTTAACTGATGTTAAATTTATTATAGGTACTTGTTTTTGGGTTTAGGTGGTATTCTCCGTGACCATTATAGTGATAATTATCATAATACCTAGTAATAATTATCATGGTAAGTAATACCTACCTAAAAATAGCGCAAATGAAATCAAAATATAATTAATTCGTTTCTTTCTGTAATTATTTTTATAGAAATGTCTGTAGTTAGTTTGAAAATAATTAGAACAAACCCTGTTTTTGGGTTATCGTTGTCTTTGAATTAGGTAGGTATCAACCCCTGTAACTTACCTACAAGAAAATACGTTTAAACATCTGTTTACAGAAATCTCACACCTCAATCCAGAAAATCGGACAACACCCGAACAAATAAGTACCTGACTACAAAAGCAAACAAAAATTCGCCACATCAAGGTTGTACCGACTTTTAATCTAATTTACAGCATTACAATCGCATTTTCAAGTGTCACTTTCCATACAAACGTGTGCAGGGCGGGGCGCGGTAACTTTGTCGGGACGTGCAGAAAGAATTTCTGTACGCGGTAACCTTTGAGAAACGTCTGACAATGCCTTTATTGGGTGACGTGTATGTTTGTTAAATAATTCGTTAAAGCGAGACCGCTTTGTCGAAATAAATGATTTGCTAGGTGACGATGGGTCTGGTTATGGTCAGTTTGGCTTTGAAGTGCCGTAGCGATTGGGTTTTTTATTTGTGCGTGTATTTGGGCATATCTATTAAACACCTTACCTGCCAAAAGTATCACAAAACACCAAGCTACGAAAGTACCTCTCTAGCTAAGGAACTATCCAAATAACTATGTCTAGCGGGCTTCATTTGGGTTTGTTTGTATATTAAAAATTACTTTCATACCTTTGTAAAAGGTCTGCCATAATGAAATTCTTTTTCATTATTTTCGATTAGCTCATACTTTTAGGTACGTATATTATAAAAAAAACTTGTGACATGACAGAAACGCATGACGAAACATCGAAACATGTAAAAAGTTTCCTTGGCCCGAACTTACCTACTAGATGCCTACTAGTAAACTAAAAAACTAGGCTTTGATTCGTTATTGTGGAAATGGTATCTTACGTAGGTAACATAAAAGTTTACATATTACACGAAAATTAACCAGAAATCCGAGTATCCTTAGGTCGAATTTCACCGTTTGCAAAAACTTAGTTCAATTTAAACCGGATCAAAGTGCGCTATGCGCTGTAGGTACTCGTTTAAAGCGCTGAACCGGTGAATTTCCCATACACGCACTACCAAAATGATTTGTCATTTGAGCATATTTTCGCCATGCACTGCTATTATTGGTCTTAGAATAGTATTTATCTTGCGGAAACCAGTCCAGAAACAAGTAACAAGTAACAAGTAAGTATTTATCTAGGTTCTAGGATCAACTTAAAGGGTTAAGTTTATCGCGGTCAATTGAGACATTGAAATTGTATTATGTAATTCGAATAGGCCTTCTGAGTAAGACATTCAACGACTGCGGCGGGAATAGGGAGTGCGCATAGAGATTTTGTGTCTGCGCACACACTTGGGCTGGGCACTATAACATATCGGTGTAAGTGTATTATATTTTGTATTTCTTAAATGCATTTCTTAAATAATTCTTACCATCCAAAGATTTTTTTTTTTTTTTTTTTTTTGTTTATTGCGATGCACAAAACATAAAATAATCACAAAATACACAAAATTTAAATGTTTTAGATCTAAAGCTTGATTATTTTACAACTTATGTGCATACAGAGAATCCATATGAACTAGTAGAACATGTAGAGCAAACAACTGAAAATATTAATGTAACAATAATTTTAAGCAAATACCTATTACCTAATTATTAATTAAGTACTAAACATACAATTAGGAACTTAAGTTAAGTAATTTTAGAGTTCTAGTAAACTGGCTCAATTTAGGAACAAAAATGTCAAGCACAGTGTTATCATTAGCTAAACTGTTGTACTGACGGGCCATTCTGGTCAAGGGGTTGTAAAATGAAATATTGTTTTTATATGTCAACAAAGCGAAGAGGTTGGTTGAGTTGGACCTGCGCGCACTAAATCGAGTATTAAAACATATCGCTGATAACAGCTTGGGGGAATCAATAATTGCATGTATAATTTTATATAAATAGATTAGATCAAAACGAATACGCCTGGTTTCCAAAGACTGAACATTAAATTTAGACAATCTATCTTCGTAATTCATGCCAGAACGACCTGGATGCGTTCTAAAGCATAATAGACGTAGGCATTTTCTTTGCACTCTTTCAATTTCGTGAATGTGAACCTTATAGTTAGGAGACCATATAGGGCTACCGTATTCGAGAACACTTCTTACAAGGGCAAAGAAAAGGTAAAGTAGACTATGGGGCTTTTTAAAACCTTTAGTTGATCTGAAGACAAACCCTAACAGTTTATTAGCTTTAGAAATAATGTGTTGGTAATGCGGCCGAAAAGAAAGCTTATCATCAAAGTAAATTCCCAGGTCTTTGGCTACTCGTGAACGATTCAAAATATGGCCGTTAATGTGGTAATCGTAAATAATCTTATTATATTTATTCGTGAACGATATGGTAAAACATTTACCGACGTTTAAGAACATGTGATTACTAATGCACCATCGGGACAACGTGTTTAGATCATTTTGTAGAATTTCACAATGAGCCGTGTTAGTAACAGTGGTAAATATTTTTAAATCGTCCGCATATAGGAGACTATTACAAGCAAGACGCTGAATCAGATCGTTTATAAATATTACGAATAGTAGAGGTCCTAAATGAGATCCCTGAGGAACACCAGAGGTGACCTCTACAGGCGATGAAACAAAGCCCTTCAACGCCACCAGCTGACTTCTTTTATCTAGGTAAGAACACAACCATCGAAATAAGCTTCCATGGACGCCATAGAGTGACAGTTTGTGGCATAGTATAACGTGATTAACCTTGTCAAAAGCTTTTGAAAAATCGGTATAAATTGAGTCAACTTGACCACCTTTCGCGAAGGATTGACAAAGGTAATGTTTATATTCCAAAAGGTTACTTACCGTTGATCTGTTTCTTACAAAGCCATGTTGATTCTCTGATATTAAAGGTTTTATGTGATTGTAGAGATAACCATACACAAGCGATTCAAATAACTTTGAAAAACAGGACAATATACTTATTGGACGGTAATTCTCACATCGCGATTTATCACCACCTTTAAAAATTGGGATGATGTGAGCTGTTTTCCAGCGCGTAGGAAAAACACCTGATATAAGTGACTTATTGAAAATAATACAAAGAGGGATGACTAGCTCTTTGGCGCAATTTGTAACAAACGATGGAGGGATCAAATCGGGACCAGGTCCTTTATTTTTGTCTAACTGCTTGATTTTTAATAAAACATCCAATTCGCTTATATAAACGCTTGACAGCGTGTTAGACAATCCATCGATATCTCGGAATTCACTTAAGTCAATTTGGTTAGAATTACTCTCAAACACCGAGCTAAAGTAAGTAGAAAACATTTGACAAACATCATTACCATTGGATGACGAGGCACCATTACAGGACATCGTTTGTGGAATAGAGACTTGTCCTTTCCTATTATTAACGAAGCTCCAGAAGGATTTTATATTTGTTTGGATAGCATCTTCAGTAGATTTCAGATAATTTTTATAACATTCAGCGGCCAGTGATTTGCATCTTTCTCGAAGAAGTGAAAAAGTATCATAGTCTCTAGGGTTACCAAATTTCTTAAAGAGCTTATGGAATTTATTTTTTTCAATGTTACATTTTATTAAGGGCTTGCTGTACCAAATTGGGTATGACGAATCTTTTAAACAAATTAACGGTGTGTGTTTCCTAATTATTGTAAGAAGAATGTCATAAAAAATGTCGGTGCACTGGTCCACGTTAGGTGAACTCAGTGTAAATTGCCAATCAATCGAATTAAGTTCAGATTTAATTTCTTCAAACTTGCATTTTGAAAAGTTAAGTATCTTAGCATTACGGCGCTTTAGTCCTTTGTAAGCGTATATTAAGGGTATGTTAATCGAAATAGCGGGATGATGTTGGTCCTCGCGGCTCAGGGCAGACGTCTCATCTACTGTAACTGACTCTAGCGTTGAAAGAACTAGATCTAATAGACGATTACTAGCATTGGTGACATTATTAAATTGCTTTATATTACAAAGAGTTAATAATTCGTGTAAAAGAGTACATTTTTTGTTCATTAGGGTAATATCTGGTGTCGTATTTAAACTAAATAAATCAGGGGTGTTGAAATCGCCAATTAAAATATAACAATCATCCGGAAAATCGTTTAAAATAATTTTTTGACAGTTCGAATAAAATTCTTCGATTTTTTTAATATTTAAATCAGGAGGTAAGTAACAGACACATATATTAATTCGTGGGGCACCCTTAGATTCAGGCAAGATAGATAACCAAATATCTTCCATATTGCTGTCCCAAGAAACCTGCCGAATAACTTGGTATTTTTTGAGTACGGCTAATAAAACGCCACCACCCTCACGTTTTACAGAGCAGCTATCTTCGCGGTCCCTTCGGAATACATTATAGCGTGAGTCAACTACTTCTGCGTCAAAGACGCTGCTGTTTAGATTAGTTTCTGTCAGACTTACAATATCAAAATTAGAGTTTAGGATATTTAATTGAAATTCAGCCAGTTTACTACGAAATCTATTGACATTTTGATAATAAACAGTAAGCATCGTTGTAACAGATAGAATAAAATAACAAGCAAAAAATTAACTACCTACTCAGGTTTTAATTTACTTAAAGTTTCAGAGTTTTTAATTAAAATAGCAGGACTCTTCTCGTCCTTGCGTATGTAGATTTGACCATAACGTACCCAGTTAAACTTATAATTACTGTCTTTACAAAATCTTCGGGTAAGACTATAAAGCTCTTTACTTTCAAAAGACAGATGTTCTGCCAAGAAAACTCTAGAGGTAGCGCCTGCTAAACCCATGTGAGCAAGACACAGCTTATCGCTAGAGTGAGCTTTATTGAAGCGCGTGACAGCAGAGAGCACTGTATCACGCAGACGTTGCGACGACAGAGTCACAAGAATGTTCCGCGGTCTCTTGGAGTCCATGTTCATTTTCGCCACTCGGCGGCATGCTCGAATGTCAGAGACAGAGACTGGAACCTGTAAGGTCTCGCAAAGACTCTTAAATAAAGCCACAAGATCTTCGCTTCTATTCTCAGGTACTTCATGAATCTCTAGGTTGAGATCGCGGGAGATCTTTTCGACCATTGATAGGCGGTTTTGAAGCTTGTAGAGACCGCTGTTGGTTTTTTCAAGCTCGAACTCCAACTGCTTTATACGGGCGTTTTTCTCATTGATCTCCGATCTTATTTCTTTATGCTCCTCAGCAATAAATTCTGTAGTGACAGAAAAATCTACTTTCACTTGCTCAATGGCGCGGCTCACTTCCACGGCCACCAGTTCTTCAACATCTTTTTTCAGAGCTGAACGCAGGTTAGTCACAAATGCAGAGCCCATTGATAGCTTTAAGTCGAAAAGTTGACTAATACTTTCCATTGTAACTGGTTGATCTCTCATAGTCGAGCCTGACGGAGTGTTCATAGCAACCTCTGAATGCGAATCGTTTGAGACTTGACTAAATGATAGGTTCAAAGTTTCATTAAGCAATTGTTGACGTTGTTTAAGCGGAGTATCATCATTATTTTTGCGCCGAGTAACATTCTGGCAAGACGGGCAACTAAGCGTTGCTAGTTGTTCGGCGCTGAGTTGTTTAGTTGACTCCGCCGTTAAATTGAGGCACAGATAGCAATATACGGACGAACAATTATTGCATTTTAAGTAGTTTTTGCTATTGATTATGGTTTTACAACCGTGGCAAAGCATGGCTAGTAGCAATTTTGAAGTATTATATCACAGTAGAAAAACCACGTAATGCAATTGCAGAGAAGGATGTTAGGCAGCTTGTAAAGTGACTACAAAATTCGCGCCGGCGATGAGCGCTCAATTGGCTCAGTGGTGGCAGTGGTGGATCCAGACGCCGTTGCACCGCGTTCGCGTCCCGGCACCGCCTCTGATTGTGCAGTCAAATTGCGTTTATAGAGGTGGGCAGCTGCTTACTATAGTCAAAAGCACTCACAGAAAACAAACCCGGAACCACGTCACTCGTGACACGACGAAGGCAGCCGACGCAACAGGAAGGAGAGGTCCGACACTTTCCAAGATGGATCCCAGGCAGCACGGCGATAGTCCCAGGCAGAAAAGAGAGCGGCCGATAACCGCAATTCCTCGAGGAGAGAGAAGTCCGACCCCTCTCAAGATGGCCGACAAGGGCAATGGTACCAGCTGCGCGGAGAAACGAGAGGGTCCGATAATTACGTTCACAAAAATACGGACAAAGTTAGGCAAAAGTATAAATAAAAATTAAATTAAACGGGAGCTCTTAACACACGTCTGCTCAGTTCGTAGTCAGAAGGCGAAAAAAATTCTAAATAAAAATATAATTCTTACCATCCAAAGATTGCCTGGAAGAGATAATTTCTATGCGATTGTAGCTGTCATAAGTAATGTCTTTTCATTTATTCGCAAACAATTTACAATTGTGTCGGAATTTTGTTATGTTTCTGTTCATAAGGCATTTATGTTGTGTATTGTATTATGTACCTATACTTTGATGATGATCACATAATATTCCGTTACATATTAATATCAGCAAGGAGGTTTTTGAAAACCTTTTGCAGGCCAGATCTTCTGGTCGACTGACCGCGGATAGAAGGAATCAAAAGATATACAGACTGCAAACAATAGGGACTGTCACATGTGGCCAGCACAATATACGAGATGCGACCGCAGCTGCTGATCAAAAAAACATATATTATGATGAGCACGAGCTTCTATCAACGAAAATATATCGGCTCTGAATATTTTCGATATCTATTAGAGGTTCGCAATAGTCTGCGGTTAGCTCAATTAGTTCAATTGTAAATACTAGTTCTTATTTGGTTATTTAAATGTAATTTTCTTTGGACCGGGTGTTGTGGTCATTTTCTATGTATGATTAAAGTATATATCTATGTTATATTATTGTATTAAGTGTATCAGTCGACTATTATCCATAACACAAGCTCTGCTTAGCTAGTTGATGGATATTTATAGTCTAGTATGTTTATTTTCCTTTTTCCGTTGTTTTTTTTTTACTAAGTAGAGAGGTATGAAGTTGTTTTATATCGGAATTCGTCTTTAAATTATTCTCATACTTTTTGAAATAATTTTTTAGTGAATTTTCATTAGGTAAACAGTTCAGAAAAATGCACCCATTATGGACTCAGGTAAGCTTAGGAGACTCTTTGTTTTGCATGTTAGATAGACTATACAAAATAAACTAAATATTACTCAATTATCCTCAAAATAACGGTTCTCAGATGAACACTTCAAAAGGTTAAAGTAAAACGAATTCTTAACCCAACACCTGTCCATTTGTCCACTCAACACTCAAATCTTTTAAACACAGAACTAAACAATAACAAACAGAGTAATCCGCTTATGAATAAATCCTTAAACACTCAAAATCCAAGTGTCAAATATAACATAATAGGTCTTAACCCAATTTAGCGAACGCAACTAAAAAAAAACTCTATTCATACTTAGTCAAACTATCTGGTAAGGTCAATGTAAGCCTTGTTGTATTAGAAATAGGGATACATTTTTAATACAGGGTGAAATGATCTTTTGGGATATCGTTGACGTATCATTGAATGTACTTTTGTATTGGTTCGCACAATAGCTAATGCACTCATGATCTTTTCAACATTGTCATCTATACTAAGTACTCATCATACACAATAAATTGTAAACGCAGGCAAGATCCCTTAAATCTATTTGAATAAAGTTCAGTTTACAGTGAATATATCTAAAAGAAATTCGAAGTAACTTTGTACTGAGGTACGTAATTGAAATTTTGACTTTAGTAAATCGTGTGACGGGGTTTATCGCGTGTCGAATCGCAAACATTTCAATTGACGTCTCAGCTTGAGACTTCAGAGAAAGTTGAACGATTTGGTGACACTTTCATTGTTATATTTTTGCATTCTAGTTATGATACCGTTAGATTTACCTACTAATAATATAAATTACTTATCTTCTAAGAAGAAAATTATATATCTACATCAACAACTTTAATTATCGTTATTTTAAACTGCAGTATTTTAACTCTGAAAAGGAATTTAAAAATGTGTACATATGGTTCGATGATAAAGTTAGTAGGTATATAAAGTAAAATCGGCCACAGAAGCACAAAAATCCTGTTTTATTTTTCGAACTTCTAATTTTTTTATTCCATAACCACAGCTTCCTGGACAAAGAGAGATTTTGACAGAGCTTTTTATAACACAGTCGAGTAAAATAGAAGTATTATCTGTCTGGTGTACCATAATTATCAAGCTTAATAGCTGAAATATTAATAATTTCGCAGATATCCTACATAACTCGAGAAAGCTCCCTTGGAGACGTTTTGGTTCAGTTACTTTGATTTTTTATTTCTGCGATTTGCGATATCTATGATTATTCATCGATCTCCCTTTCTAAATACAAATAAAACTGACACATTCAATCGCATATATTACAAACCGCACATCTGTTCCGCCACACCCATACATTTAGCTATTGTGCGACTCCGCGCGTTGTCACCCCATTACAAAGTCAATGCGTTTGATAATCGTGGTGATGAGAAATTGTGGCCAAGCACTTTATTGATACGGTGTGTTGAGAAATTATATTATTCAGAACACTACTACGAAGATAATGGTAGATCTTGTGTATAAATTATTATTAAGCATGAGTAGCATAACTCGGTAGGAGTAGAATATTAATCAAAATCCACTTATAGTTTTCAGCATTCCTGAAATCACTAAATTGTGGATATCTTTTTTTAATTTCTTCAGGAAGATCTATAATATGACTGCTTGAGCTGTAAAAGATTCGCTATATAGAGATGTTTTAATGTGAATCTTATGTAACATTCAAAATCAAAATCAAAGTGCTTTATTTCCTTTAGACCTTACAGGACTCTTGGACACGACTTGGACATTGGTAAAGCACCTATGCCACAGATAACAAAGGACCTATGCTAATGGTGAAGCACCTATGCCAATTGACAATACATCATAAACCTATCGCATAAAATATGAGTGTGATGTGATAAAGATCAGAATAAGGGTGTAGCAAATAGGCAATTCCAGTAGGTAGGTCCTTTTATTTTCATCCTTATTAACTTACCTACCGCCTACACGTGACCCTAAAAATATCTATCAACCTTGCTAGGCTTTCTATTTCTATTTCTTTATGTTATTATGTTATCACAAATCAAAGCAAGCGTT
Organism: Eupithecia pulchellata; assembly: GCA_963931895.1. NCBI lineage: Eukaryota > Metazoa > Arthropoda > Insecta > Lepidoptera > Geometridae > Eupithecia > Eupithecia pulchellata. Next base: position 1,808,364 of record OZ007544.1, read on the forward strand.
TATTTGTAGTTAAACATAAATAAAAATCTACAAACAGAAAAATCGTTACCACTTACAGAAAATACTACTTATTTGTGACCTTGATAAGTTATCGTTACCGATTTTGTTGCTTTGCTGCCATCCTTAGACCAAAACTTTTTTATTTAGACAGAGCTGCCATCTAGTAGTTGTGATCAACACCACTTCGCCACTGCGACAAGCGCGCAGCGACTGTAATCGTGAACGTCAAAAGTTTCGTTCTCCCCTCAATAGATGGCGTGACCAAAACATTTACAGAGATCAAAACTGTTTAAATTCCCATAAGATTTATGTATTTAATAAAGATCCTATTGGTTTTGTTTAGCTAGTAGAGGACTGTGTAGGGTAAGAATCTCTACAAGGCACCAGACCAGTGGACTAACCAGAGTCGTGGGTAAAATTCTATTAGGAATGATGGTGAATTGATTATATAGTCCAGTCAATAAAGAAATGTTTGTATGAAGATGGTTGCATCCGTTTTCAGGGATTCTGGTGAAATTAGGAAGATATATGTCTGTCTACTGATCATTAAGAATTCCTAATTTCAGTTGAATAATTAAAGAGAAGTAAGCGATTAATATTGAAAACGGTTTCAAATCTAAACCGATATAAGATTTCAATGAACTCGTACAAGAAAAAACAAAGAACCTTTTTACTAAACAAACTAATGGACTGATACTCGTAGGTAAGGGTCATAATGTAGTTCTTAAATCAATTGTCAGTGCTGTAGCGTAGCTATAATACTTTTGTTAGAAGACATTAAATCAAATCTTAAGTCTTTTAAAAAATAGGTACTGCCATAACTATAATCCCACCCTTTCTAAGCTGCGTCGCCGGCAAACCATTTGGTACAAAGTGACGTCATTAATATCTTTTCACCCCAGGCAGGGTGTTAAGCCTTGGAAATAAAGCTTGGAAGAAAATATTTTCAGTTGCTTGAGATGTTTAGGTATTCCGCCATTTTGTTAAAGAAAGGTCCTGATATTTTGGCCCGAGAGAATTATGGTTTCGGTTTTTCTTTTCCATTTGTATATAAATTACTTAAGTTAAGCTTGATATTTACAATTGAATATCGTTCACATTCAGTAAAAATATTATAAAAATAAACAAAAATTGTCTGAGGTATTGCGCGAATCATGAACCTTTTCATTATGTTTAGGGCGCGAATACCAACTTTTTGTGTCTTCGTTACGCGTTTAGCAAAGCCTTTGCATTCTACCATGAATGAATCATGATTCTTGGAGACATCCAAAAAGAAGGTGCATTATCGCGCAGTTCCATTTTCAAAAACAAATTCATATTCAATGTAGATAGGTACTTACAGAATTTCGAACATAATCTTTATGCTCTTTGTCAATGGAACACCAAAAAGTCGAGTCTTTATGTAGGTAAGATTTTTCTTCGTCTCAACGTAGGTACCTAGATTGTCTATTTCTCATATTGCGTAAAAAAATATTTATTCTTCTTCTCAAGAGGTCGAATGTCTTGTACCTACCTATTGGCTGAAAATTTAAATATCAGACAAAATTTAAAAAGAAAATATACTTTTCAGCCCTAGAGCTAAACTCCTGATTGTGTCATCATGACGATCATCTCACTTTGTAAAAAAATCATATTATATAAAAACTAGCTGTCCGCCCCGGCTTCGCATGGGTATTTAACAAAAATTTAATTTATCATGCGGAACCCATATTATATGGCCTATATTCATCACGGAAAATTTTGGATTCTAATACTGAAAGATTTTTTTAAATTGGGTAAGTAGTTTCGGAGCCTATTCAATTCAAACAAACTTTCAAATCTTACCTCTTTATAATATCAGTATAGAAAACTTTAAAAAAGAGTGAAATAACGAATGAGTGATAAAGAATAAGCTATTTACCCGTGTTAACCTTATAATTAATTTTTCTCTTGTAATTAAGAGCTTAAGCTTTATAGGTCATGTCATGACTCATGACCTAACTTAACGTGGCCTAAATAAGCCGTGAATAATATATGTATCTACTCACTATAGTTGGGCTGGATCTGCTAAAACACACTCAGTTTTTAAATGTGGATTCACAATCATGCACATTTCGTTATTCGAAACAAAGACAAATGGCGGTTGTCTATGGTTTTACAGTTTATCTTATCGGTTGATCACCCTGTATTGTATACATCTATACTTTTAAAGTAGTTTCGGTGCCTATTCAATTTAAACAAACAAACAATCAAATCTTTCCTCTTTATAATATTAGTATAGATTGCCAATCCACACATGACTTCACAGATACGACTAGACAGCGGCTTGGAATTGATCAAAACAGTATTAATATTTATAACACTTTGTGACGTCACACGGTTTGGGCAAGGAATCTCCTGGGACCTTATTCTCTATGACATAAGTAATTCCTTCCCCAGACCGTATGACGTCACAACGTGTTGTAAATTCGATTTTCTCTAATTCCACGCTTTTGTCTTGTAGTATCTGTGTAACGCGTTTGGATAGACAATGGTGAATAAACGCCCAGTGTCATAGCGAATAAGGACACAGTACGTACCGTAGTTGTTACGTCACTACGTAGCCCGTAGCGGCGTACCACTTAGAACCACTTACGTTCTGAGAGGTTTTAGCGTGCTTTTTTATATGAATGTTGCAGTTTGTTCTGGGCTGTTTTGCTATAACTTTAATACTTCATTATAAAGAAAATTCTAATTCAATGCTTTATTATGTGTATTGTTGGCCTTATAAATAAATAAAGCTTATAGATAGAGAGATTATATCTCATTATGCATTATCTATAACGCTAACTTTATGTTAGTAAAAAGGTTTATTTTTTTATATGTTAGATTAAGGTATATACTTTATATAGGCCATAGTTTTTAAGTATTTTAAATCTTGTACTTCAGTAATGTTGCCTGAAACAAATTATTTTTACTGTCTATTGTCAAGTCGGAAGGTTCAAAAGTACAAGCGTAACCCTCTTATTCATAATGGTTTGCTATCTTAACTGTTATAAGTAGAAGAGTAAGAAATTGAAATAGAAATTCTATTCTATTTCAATTTCTTACTCTGTCCTATAACAATATATAAGACAGAGAAATATGTTTTAAGTTATGAATAAGAGGCTAAATAACGTACCGATCAGCAACAATAAGACCACCTTATTATATCGAGGTCATAACCCGGAATGTAACAGCATCTCTGCCTAAATCAATAAGAATCCCATTTGTCTAACTAAGTAAGTAATAAGTCTGTATACAAAAGCGTCATCGCTCCAAAACGTCCATATTAAAAGCTATGATGCCCAGACGCGCTAAATAAAATCTAATTTGCAAAATGTAGATTTATTTCATCAAATCCTCTGACAAATGAATGAAAAATAGACGCCTTCGTGTCTACTCTTCCGTCAATGTTAAAACAATGCTAACACGATACAAACATACTTGTAACGGAATTGCAAAGCAAATTATACTTTATTATCTAAGTGTTAGAGAGAAAATGAGATGTTGGAAGGTTTGGTAGAGAATTCAGCCCCCACCGCAAATAATTTTGAACTTTATTTGTCTGGGAATAGAGATAAAAGCAAAAAAACCGTGGTGGTACTCTATTCCAAATCCGCGCAGTCGCCGCGGCGCGCCGGCAGTGTGCTCGGCGGCGCCACTGAGCCCAGTCGCGACCTCCTTGCTCTAGACTCCAAGGACCAAGCCATTTCTCTAAATTAAAAAAAAAACTTGTCAATTCCCGCCTTCCATTTACAAAATAACCCCAGTCTCGAAATCCCATAAGTGCAAAATTATCGAAGATAGGTAAGGTAGGTAAAAAAAAATAGGTAGCAATTAAATTTTTACATTGATTTCCCTTTATTGTGCGTATTTTGATGAGTGCCGTCAGAAGCGCCGAACCTTTGCCGTGTCGTGTGTGAGTTACGTAACTGTTCCGGGCAAAATCGATAGCGTCGTATAAATAGCCAGCCACGATTGAGACCAGCTGGCCAGTAGCCAGCCATGCAGCCTACGGTAAGATTTTCTTCAGATTTTCCATTTCTCTACCCCCTACTCCCATTTTGGTTACTCTAAAGATTTCACAGAGATGAGCCACTCGACGTTATGGCATTTCTAACAATAGCTACCTCTACAAATGTGATTCCGTAGCCTCGTAGCTCGTAGAGCGTGCTACGCCGTAGTACACACTCATCCATTGATATGGGGTAAGTATGATTGCTAAAATCCTTACTAGATAGGTTGATAAATAGAACAGTTCAGTTCACATATTTTTAGAACCATTTTAAATTTTTGAATCTAAAGATTCAATTGAGTTATTTGCCCCGTTTTGATTACTCACAAATTCTGAGTAATCTGATGCAAATCTATATTACTTGGGTGTAACTAAACGTTTTAGTATTCAATTATTACATAAAAGGACTGCCTACTATATCTCGTCGCTTACAAAAGGAACTACAATTCTCACGAGCACCGTAAGAATATTGTCTTCACAAGAATAGTACGAACCGATTCAGTTTTGGTCATGGCGAAAGGAATCATCATATTTTTACAATAATGTAGTTTGCTAAGCAGTTGGATGACCAGGGATTATAATAATAGTGAAGGTATTAAATGCTACTATTAAGTTTTTATGAAAAAGGTGACGACTAGAAAAGAGACAAAAGATATACAGGTGTCTTTTTGAGATGGGAGTGGGTGGCGAAATGAGAAACATTAGTTAGCGTTAGTCGTGAAAGGAGTATTTAACTTAAAAACACTGGATACTTTTAATGATTATTTCATGCATACACTAATTACAAGAAATTACTGTAAAAGTAAAAGTTAAAAATAAGTATAAATGGAGTTGTTTTCTTGTAGGTTGAGGTCATGACTTATTCTCTGGCGGTTTCGGATTTGGCCATTCACTCCCATATCAAAGCCACCCTATATACGAGAAAAATAGTTGGAAAACATTTCTCCCAAATCTTTCAAATTTTGAATCATAGTTATAAATCCTCTAAACCACTGTCCACAGTGTGTTGGCAACACAAAAACTACCAAACGGCGTATTTAACCTCATTTATTAAAAGGTTATATTTTAACTAAATTAAACCTGACACATTCAGTATAAAAGTCGGAAGTTAAACGTAGTTTCATCGGTAATCGGATGCCGTAGCCTTTGAACCAGCCTTGTGGGCTTTCACAAAAGTACCCCAGTTTAAGGGAGTTTCATGCTTCGGTAGTAATTAATTTTAGTTTTAGGGGTGGATAGAATTGTCTACTAATAAGTCTGGGTACTTTCTGGAAAACTAATAATAATTGTTTGAGCGTAGCTTCGCGGCTGGTGATCCACCGTTTTGATATATTTTTTGCTGTAATTTTATAGAATTATTCTGATGTCTTTCTATACAAAAATATAATTTTATAACGAGAAATGAATTTCATTAAGAGGGATAATATTAATAATAACGTGTCTTAAGACGGGGCCTTTAAAATTACCTCTCACAAAAGGCCTCTGTGCTGGTGGCTACGGCCCCACGCATGCCCAAAGAACCGGCCCACTATATGGCTTGTAGTCATGGAAATGAGACAAAATAATAAAGCCGGAAAATCTCAACAACATCATCTAGCCCCAAGCTAAGCAGAGCTTGGTGCTAGATTATTTATGTTTGTTTCTTGTTTTTATAAAAAATACACAATACGCCACCTGTAAGTTTATCGTAGTTAATTATTTCAAAAATATCGATTGTGTATGTATGTATTTAAAAATATAATATATTTAATTAACAGTATTAAAAAAATGTCAGAAGGCTAAATCATTATTTCTGCAGCTAGCTCAATTGTTTCAATTGTACAATACTAGTTCTAATTTGTTGTATGATTATCTGATAAATCCACTTTATATAAGGTTCAGTGCGTATGGTGAGGGTTCTAACTAGAAAACTAGACTTTCTTGTGTCAGGAGTGGCGCCGAGGCGTGTCAAGTTCCGACGTCGGAACTTTTAGAGAATCCTCTATGACATAGGTGATTCCTTGCAGAAACCGTGTGACGTTTAGAACCGTCACAACGTTCTAAACGTAACCGATTCCTAAACGTGCCTTGGTGTGGAATCGATAAATTAAATGAATTCTCTGAGCAACAAGACTTGTTGTCTATGCCCAGTGTTTTTTGATTATTTCACATGATTCGAAAATGATTCAAAATCTCATGATCAACACACTAATCAAAATCAAAGTGCTTTATTTTCTTTAGACCTTACAGGACTCTTGGACATCTGTGTCTTATCACGCTTGGAACGAGAGCGTTTATTTGACAGTTCAAAACGTGCCCGAATCGCATCATGTTGCGGTTGGGAATGACAAATAATGGCAGAGGGAATACGGTTCTGTCCGATTCCACGCCGATGTCTTGTCGTAGCTGTGAAACGTGTTTGTTTGGCAATAGTGAATCGGGACCTGCAAGGGGACACCGTCGTACGTCTCCGCTAAAACAATGAATCCATCCAGAATGGCGTCTGGAGGCGCCGAACTGTAGGACCTACTTAAGTCTGCCCCGGGTCACTCGCTATCTATCAGCTCAATATCTTGTCTGCGAACTGTGTGGACATACTTTTCAATAACCTACCGAAATTATTATAAACACTAACTGAAACTTTGAAAAAGGTTAGCTCAATTCATATCTTCAAAAATGGACTTGCTAGTTTTGTTAAAGATTGGCCAATTTAGTAACATTGTTAATTTATAAAAAGTGTAATTTAAATTTATAACTTTTAATGTGTAATCTTTTTCTTACATTATACCTACATTATATTTTAATCTAATTTGTGCAACTGTTATATACATAATTACTGATCGAACAACGAGTTCTTTTTACCATGTTTAATTGTTTACTAAGCTAAATAACTGTTCTCATGTGAGTGACTGTGTCTTTTTTGAGAATAAATATCTTTAAACCTAAACTATTATAAATCGAAGATTACACGAACAATGGATTTTATGGAATACCTATCTTATCTAAATAATATATAACTTAAAGGTGACTGACTGACATAGTGATCTATCAACGTACAGCCCAAACGACTGGACGGATCGGGCTGAAATTTGACATGCAGGTAGATGTTATAATGTAGGCATCCGCTAAGAAAGGATTTTGATTAATTCTACCCCAGAGGGGATAACATAGGGGATAAAAGTTGGTATGAAACGTTGTCAATTTTAAACCGATCGGGCTGAGACTTTCCATGCATAAAGCTACTATGACGTAGGCATCCCCTAACGCGAGCGAAGCCGAAAAAGCTAGTCTATAATGTAACTGTAACCTAAATATAAAAGTAACCTAAATCCTGCGTATACAAAGTCTCCATTGTTCCAAAACCCCAGACGATCTGTCTAGCCACAAGATGGCGTGACGTAATGCCCCTAAAACGTCCTTGTTATCCTAAATAACTGGGACACTGGGACACTGGGACACTGGGATAATGTACTTAACCTATATTATGTGGTGAATCGATTGACTCGAATGTCGCAACCCTATTTTCTTGGTCATGTGATAGGATCCCTGGACGGCTGACACTGCAATTTCAATTTAAAAAACCTTAAGAAATATTGGGCTGTAAGGGGCTGTACGATTACTGGGTAAATTATCCTAGAAAATACAATAATACAGTACAAAAAACGTTTTAGAAGCTAGGGTGCTTATCAAAAGGTTTTTTTACACTTCGCCTTACAAAAACAATTACTTACACATAAGTAGATGTACTTTAAAATTAAATTTATTAACATACCTACCGAGATGTAATTACATTCCTACGAAATAAGCGAAATAACTTCATATTATTATGAGCCTGATATGAATGCATAAATGAATAAGCCGGACAATCCACACAGCATCATCTAGCCCCAAGCTAAGCAGAGCTTGTGTTATGGGTACTAGATGACTGATATACATAATACAATATTATTATATATACAGATATATCTTTTTTTATTAGGTATACATAGAAAACGACCAGAACGCCCTGAACAAATATCTGCAGATCGTACAAATATTTGTCCCGAGGCGGGAATCAAACCCGCAACCTCCTGCGTCTCAGGCGGACCTTCGCCCACCGCGCCACAGAGGTCGTCAATAGTCTACATAGGCTTATACAAAAGTGGGTTTTTATATTTAGCAAATATCTTAATTTAATCTCAGAAGATAAAACTCATTATTGTTGTTAAAATAAAATGGTTAAACGGCTTTGAAATCAATAAATGTCTTCGGTGGCAAATTTGGAAATAACATTTCAGATAATGTCAAATTCTGGTCACGGCTGCTAGAAATCTCATTAAGGCCCTGTATAAAGACAATATTTAGGTATAAGTAGTATTATTTAGTAGTTCGTAGCGCTTGACAAATAAAGTTGAAAATGGGGATGCGTTTGATTTAGTTGAATCTCTTGTTCGACAATGTCAACATTATTTATCGGTTTTAATTTATTTTAAAAGTAAATACACCAGTAAATTAAAATCTTTATACATAATTCTCTAGATGATAAAATTACCTTTCTTACAGTAACACAATTATAAAATGTTATCACTCAAAATATTGAGCATTTCGAGACGAAAAAATATTTTCGTGTTCTTTCTTGCGATATTTTTTTCCAAGTTTCTAGATGGTTTATATGAAATATTTTTGTATAAGTCTTTTGTCCATACACTTGACTATAAACTGTATTTTTTTTGGGCTTATAATATGTCGCAGTAAGCCTAACTGTGCGACGAAAAAGTGGTCGTTTTACGATGTCTGTCGTATGGCAGCGCCTTAAGATTGGCTCAGCCGTTGAGGATTTCCGTTGAGGGTTCTGAAACGGAAAAGGTCAAAGCAGAATAACAAGTTAAGGGTCCGGCGACGGCTGAATTTCCCATACAAACGTAGTACCAAAATAATTTGTAATTTGAGCATATTTTCACCATGATCTGCTATTTGCCGTGTGGTGACGGCATAATAAAGAATTTCACCACCCCAACTCATCCCGTGGGTGTCGTAAGAGGCGACTAAGGGAAACACACCGGGGGGCGGGCAGCAGCGCCCTCTGCAGAACTACTCCACTAAACTGCGATCCCCAACCCGCATGCCCAGCGTGGGGATTATGGGCAATACCCCCAAATGACAAGAACCGCCACAAAATGGCCCCCAGTTCCCGGCCGCCTCGCTATTCCTGGCCATGGTAGCGGCCACGGTAACGGCGGGGCAGGGGGTGCTAGGAATCACCGGGCTACATTAGGCTACCACACCCCACACACACTGACCCTGGCAACGTTTAACGGACGCACTCTGAGGCTTGATCACCATCTAGCGCAGTTGGAAGTGGAGTTAGAGAACATTAAATGGCATGTTCTAGGGTTATGTGAAGTCCGTAGAGAGGGGGAGGACACCGTAACCCTAGACTCGGGCCATCTTCTCTACTTTCGTGAGGGTGATAAAACATCCCAGGGTGGCGTAGGTTTCCTCGTCAATAAGGCCCTCTCTAACAACGTCGAAGAAATCTCCAGTGTGTCGACCAGGGTAGCGTACCTGATCCTTCGGCTGTCTAAGCGCTACAGCTTGAAGGTCATTCAGGTTTACGCACCGACCTCGACACACTCGGATGATGAAGTGGAGGATATGTACGAAGACATATCCAAAGCCTTACATCACACCACCAAGGCTCACTTCAACGTTGTTATGGGGGACTTTAACGGCAAGGTGGGAACCCAGACTGGCAACGAATCCCGAATAGGCCCGCATGGTTTTGGTGTTCGAAATCACAGGGGACAAATGCTCGTCAACTTCCTCGAGAAAGAGGGGCTGTTCTTAATGAACTCTTTCTTTAAGAAACAGCCCCAAAGGAAGTGGACATGGCGGAGTCCCGATTCTGTGACAAAAAATGAGATCGACTTCATCATGACGGATAGCAAGCATATATTCAGAGATGTCTCAGTGATCAACAGGTTCAATACCGGATCTGATCACCGACTCCTTCGAGGCTCTCTGAATATAAATTTGAAGCTTGAAAGAAACCGTCTGATGAAGTCCACGCTCCGACCGAACCCAATCCAAATCATGGCGGGCACCGAGAAGTTTCAGCAGCTTCTCGGGGATAGATTCGCTGCCTTGGAACCCACTGATGACGCTGACGAGACCCTACACAATCTGGTTGAAACGCTGAGGGACGAGGGCATCAAGTTTTGCAAAAAGCAGCGTACTGGTAAGAAGTCCAAACTCTCGGATGAGACTCTTGGGCTGATGACAAAAAGACGGGAAACCACCCAAGCGACTTCGTCAGAGAGGTCAGACCTGAACAAGCGAATTGCGAAGATGGTACGACGCGACCTTCGGAGCTCCAATACACGCCTCATCGAAGAGGCGATAGAGCGAAACCGAGGGTCCAAAGTATTCACTCAGCAGCTTGGAAGGAGCCACCTGACGAAGCTTTCAACGCACGACGGAAGGACCGTATTGTCGAAGCCGGAGATATCGGCCGAGATAGAGGACTTTTATGGCCGTTTATACGCTGCACATGCTCCCCGTTCCCAACGAGACGACCACGATTCTAGAGCCACCTTGATACGCCACTATACCGACGAACTGCCAGACATCAGTCAAGACGAGATCGTGTTAGCTCTGAGGCAGCTTAAAAATGGAAAAGCCCCCGGTGAGGACGGAATAACGTCAGAGCTTTTGAAAGCTGGAGGATACCCTGTTATACAGGAGTTACAGAGCCTCTTCAACGCCGTCCTTCACAGTGGGAGAACTCCAAAGGCGTGGAGTGGGAGTTTGGTGGTGCTCTTTTTTAAGAAGGGAGATAAAACCCTTCTTAAAAATTATAGACCCATCTCGCTCCTAAGTCACGTCTATAAGCTTTTCTCACGAGTTATATCGAACCGTCTCGCCAGGAGACTCGATGAGTTTCAGCCACCGGAGCAGGCTGGGTTTCGCGGAGGATATGGTACCATAGACCACATTCACACAGTGAGGCAGATTATACAGAAGTCCGAAGAGTATAATCAGCCCCTGTGTCTGGCTTTTGTGGACTATGAGAAGGCCTTTGACTCCGTTGAAACCTGGGCTGTTCTACAATCCTTACAGCGATGCCAAGTAGACTATCGTTATATCGAGGTGCTGAGATGTCTCTACGAAGCCGCTACGATGAGTGTCCGAGTACAGGACCAGCAGACTAAACCGATCCAACTGCGCAGAGGAGTGAGGCAGGGGGATGTCATATCCCCGAAACTGTTCACGAGCGCGTTGGAAGATATGTTTAAGACGCTGGACTGGAAAGACAAGGGCATCAACATAAACGGCGACTACATCTCACACCTGCGATTCGCTGATGACATAGTCTTAATGGCGGAGTCGCTAGAGGAGCTGAACCGGATGCTGGACAGTCTAGCTTCAGCCTCCCGATGTATCGGTCTTGGCATGAATTTGGATAAAACCAAAGTCATGATCAATGCCCACATTGATCCAAGACCGGTGATCGTACATGGCCACCTTCTCGAAATTGTTTCTGAGTACACTTACCTCGGGCAGATTTTGCAGTTGGGTAAAAACAATTTCGAGAAGGAAGCCAAGAGGAGGATCCAGCTAGGCTGGGCAGCGTTCGGAAAACTACGTCGAGTCTTCTCGTCATCCATACCGCAATGTTTGAAAACGAAAGTTTTTAATCAGTGCGTCCTACCAGTCATGACCTACGGAGCTGAGACGTGGACACTCACGATAGGGTTGGTCCACCAGTTCAAAGTCGCTCAGCGCGCTATGGAAAGAGCTATGCTCGGAGTTTCTCTGAAGGATAGGATTCGTAACGAATACATCCGACAGAGAACTAAAGTCATCGACATAGCTCAGAGAATTAGCCAACTGAAGTGGCAGTGGGCCGGCCATATTTCGCGAAGAACCGATAACCGCTGGGGTAAACGTGTTCTTGAGTGGAGACCGCGACTCGGTAAACGTAGTGTAGGACGCCCTCCGACCAGGTGGGATGACGATCTGCGAAAGACTGCTGGCAGATGCTGGATGCGACAAGCCGAAGACAGGGCGCTATGGCGCTCATTAGGGGAGGCCTATGTCCAACAGTGGACTAACATAGGCTGATGATGATGATGATGATGACTGCTATTATTTGTATTAAAATAGTATTGATCTAGGTTCCTCCCGCAAATTTTATTGAAAATACTTTTCTGAAATGATATTAACCGGTATCGCATTTTTACATCAAACAATCTTTTCTTAGTATTTGTGTAGATAAGTATTTTCGAAAAAGCTCGTGACAGGAACCTACAAAAATTATTCTTTAGTACATAAATTATTCTATCATTATTCTATGACAAATAATAGAAAACCATGGTGAAAATATTCTTAAATTACAAAATAATTTTTTACTACGTTTGTACGGGAAATGCATCGGTCGCCGGAGCCTTAAGTAATGAGTTTATATGACTTTATGAAGTATAAATACTTTCTATAGTTAAATAAAGTAATATTTTATCGCATCAAATACATGTACTTGCATGTATTTGATGCAATTACTTGTTGGGAAGTACAAGGTAAGGGCCATAGAATAGTTAAAAAAAAAATAAGTTGTGTTAAAAAAAAGACTAAAAGTTGTGTTAAAAAAAACTAAAACTGTATAATACGACACAATTAGTACAAAGGGCACGTTCAAAAGAACAAAGCGGAGATGTCACGAAACATTTGTGTTTATTACTTTACTCGGCGTAATTGCTAAAGTTTTGAGTTATTCTTAAAGTGTTTCAGAAATTCAAGGATTATTTTACTGTTATGTCTTTTGAAGATTAGACTGGACCTAATGATTTAACCTAGATGATCTAACCAGATACATTAAGAACTTAGGTAACCGTACCGCGGTGGGCGAAGGTCCTGAGTTAGGTAGGTTCTGAGTTCGATTCCCACCTCGGGACAGATCCATATCAATAGCGTCCCCATAATGCTGGCTGCATTGCCTCGTTGTATGGTTTGCTGATTGCTACGCCAGATACTAAACAGCTCTCGGGTCACACGTCGCTTCGTCCAGACGCTTAGATAATTTTCAGAAACCCTGAGAACCTTGGTACCACACGGACTTAGAGGCTCGAAACCAAGGGAAGCAAAAGCCAAGGCTCTGTCGAGACCTACATATTTGCATATTTGTGCCTCTTTAGATCCTCTGCGAAATCTGCCGCCTCACCAGCCCTGAAATACATACAATACAATACTAAATATTATTAGCTGTTTGCAAACTGCATAAATAGCTATGTGCTTATTTGCTCTTCTCTTTTTAGGGTTTTGCCATCGGTTGCAAAACCCTTATGAAATCGCTTTGGGTCTGTTTTGTGTTTTGAATCCTTAATATCTCAGAAACTACTGCAGCTATTGACTTGAAATTTGAAATAATAATACATTTTGTGCGCCCGCACATATTTATAGAAAAATAAATAAAAATAAATGAAAAATCAAAATGAAGATATTCCATACAAATTTTGAAATCAAAATTTTAAACAAAAAATTTTAGTACAAAGTCAAAATTGGTATCAAATGAAAGGTACTCGTTTGTAGATTTCAAAATAGTTTTAGAAATTTTGGTAGATTTTATACTTTTTAAAATATTTTGAAAAAGGTCAAAAAAATTACCATTCCCCCCCCCCTATCTCCGAAGATTGCAGAGTGATCGACATGATATGTAGCAAGTGTTTGTAGATATGGATCTATATTTTACAGGAAAAATATAGAGAAGTCTGTAAAAATAATACTTTTTGAAATATGGTCAAAAAAGGGCGGGAATAATTTCTGAAGGGGTGACTACCCCACCGAGTTGGGTATCAAATGAAAGGTATTGGTTTGTACATTCCAATACAGTTTTTGAAATTTCGATAGATTTTACACTTTTTGATATATTTTGAAAAAGGTCGAAAAATTGACCATTCCCCCCCCCCCTTATCTCCGAAGATTGCAGAGTGATTGATGTAAAATGTGCTAAGCGTTTGTAGATATAGATCTATATTTTACAGGAAAAATATAGAGAAGTCTGTAAATATAATACTTTTTGAAATATGGCCAAAAAACTAATTTTCATACAATGGGGGCTATTTCATTAAGAGTAATATCAAATCAAAGGTATGGATTTCGACAATTCAAAATAGGTTTTGAAAATCGTAAGTTTCATAATTAGTGAAATAGGTTGAAAAAAGTCGAAAAAAAATTGTAGGTACCAACCCACTTACCTACCCACTAATCTCTGTAGTAACTGTTATAGTAGTTCCACAGCGCACCAAAACCGTTGTTCTCAAAATTTTTGAGAAGAGATATGTATCCTAGATAATCCCCACAGTATGATTTATCCACAAGCTAAGCAAAGCTTGTGTTATTAGTATTACTACGATAGCTGTTATACTTAATAAAGTATAAGTATCACATTAGATGATTTATTTTTGTGTACAGAAAAGGACAAGAACACCCGAACAAATAATCTGAATATCCTACAAATATTAGTCCCGAGGCAGAAATCAAACCGCAACCTCCTGCGTTGTAAGCCCACCGCGCCAACAGGTCGTCATATACGTACTTACCTACCTAAACGACACAAGTTCAAAACCCTCGGCGCGCGAGTTACACTCGCACTTGTCGTACTTGTTTTGTGTGTTAATCGCGACTCTTTTTAAGATATCTATCTTGTTTTATACATAGCATACTTACTAAGAATGTGCATCTCATGAACCTATGAAGCTCTTTATGTAATTACCAATGCCTTTGTCATAAATACTTCTTTACTGTACTTCTTTCACAGATACGTTCCGTTTCGTCATTGATTCGAAAAGATCACAGATATAAAACAAAATTTTAATTTTATCGCATTTCTAGGCTCTCTATAAGATGGAGCTTATTATCTAATCACCTCATCACTACGTCATGGCAAAGACCAAAAAATTATGGGACCAATGGGATTCGATGCTGATTGGTTTTCTTTTTTCATGTCAACACAGTTTCACAATAAAAATATTTTATTCTTTTAATAAAGTGTCTTATTACTAAAGGAGTAAAGTACATTTTGCTGTATCTTGATCTTTATAAGAGCTCTGAAAATAGCTCCACCCAAAATCTTTCCCCTATTACGTCAAAGCCTCCCATCCAGACTGGTCTAGTACATGTGTACCGAGCTTTACTCCCGTCATCTACGTCGGTGCTGACGTCACGGCGCCTTTGCTTACGTCACAGGCTGGCTGTTCACATTAAATTTGGTAATCTCTTGGTAAACCGAACGTGATTCTACATATTATGTATTTGGTTCATCTTGATTAGAATTATTGTGGTACAATATTATAAGACAAAATATCACTGGACTTTTTTTATATGACAGTATGATTGTGTCTGATTGCCACTTATCTGTGATACTAATTACCTGTTGTAAAATAAAAACAATTACAACTTGATTTAAATTGTTCAAATAAAAATGCCTTTAGTAGAGCTTTTTTATGATGTTCAACTTTTTTAAAATTTTTATCAAGATATTTTTGTTTCAAGTTAATAAAAAAATATATTCTGATTTTATTCAAAATTATCCTCATATTATTTGAGTGTACGTTCGTCCCCATCGGGGCCAGCGGGAAGCTTACTTCCCGTTCATCCCCTCTGGGGACGAAACGAGGAGACGAGCAGGAATAACCCTATCGGTCTGTGGTTCAGAGAAATTTCATAGACATGGAATGGAGACGAACTTACATATTAATATGAGCGAATTTTTAAAACTCGCACTGCTATAGCTATGCAGCTAGCGTCTTGGGGACGGACGCTTCTATAATAGTATTGATATGGATCATTTGAGCTACCTGTAGTTTGTTTGCAACAGTCTGCATGTTCAATTGTTTCAACTGTAAATACTGGTTCTAATCTTAAAAATCCGTATTAATAATAACTGTTAAAATAGTACTTATAATTAAATAAATAAATAAATAATGCTGGACAATCCACACAACATCATCTAGCCCCAAGCTAAGCAGAGCTTGTGTTATGGGTACCAGATGACTGATATACATAATACAATATTATTAACTAGATAGATATTTTTTATTATACATAGAAAAAAATTAAGTGTTCAGATCGCGTAGGTTTAAAAATATTAGTTCTATTCTGGTTCTGTTATTTAATTTATATTTTCATTGTGAAAAATAAACCAATTCCGTGTTTAACTTTCTACAAAAATGTAAATAAAACGAACACATCATTTATGTTGACTGTAAACAAGTATGCCGTGCCGTGCCTGTGTAATCAAATCACGATGTTACCACAGAATACTTTGACTATGTATGTACATGTATGTATACTATGTATGACTATGTATGTACAAGAACCTTAAAAGTATATATTCGTTTAAACATAAACTAAAACAGTTTCTTCTTAGCGCTCAGAAGAAGGATGAAATTTATACAAATAATGATAGATCTATTATCTAAAATATATAAGTGCTCTAAATAAGTAATAATACCTAATAACTAATTAAAAATAAACCTTAAATATACCTACCATTATACTTACTTTAAATAATCCTTATCTTCTTTATTCACAAAATCTTCACCTTGTTTTTGATCTAACTTCATTAATATTCATTCGTTTTATAAATCAGCCTTAAGTTTATTGTTATATTTAGTTACCTACCTACATGTATGAAATGGTTTGCAATGTAAAGATTATGTTGTGTACAAGAAGCATTCGACGTTCGTGACGTGACACGACCCCTCTGGTCTTCACTGAAAATCAGCGCTGGGTGGACACATCAGTGTGCGCCCAGCATAACGCTGAGTGACGACCATATTTGCCTTATAAATAACCTACTTTACAACTTAATTTTAAGATTGCTGTGTATATTATTGTGTTGTTTGATTAAGGTAAATAAAAACATTTTCTTTCTTCTTTCTTTTCTTTCTACATATGTTTTTACACGATTTATAAAGATTTGTAACATTACTTTTACAGTTTTTATCTATACTAATATAATAAAAAAAAAAGATTTGATTATTGGTTGAATTGAATAGGCTCCGAAACTCAAGATAATTTTGTTTCAAGGGGATTACAATAAATATTCTGATTTTATTCAAAATTATCCTAATATTATTTAGTGGGGACCAACGGGAAGTATATTTCCCGTTCGTCCCCATCGGGGCCAGCGGGAATATTTACTTCCCGTTCGACCCCTCTGGGGACGAGCGGGAATAACCCGTAACTACTAGCTATACAAAATTATAGTTTGTACACGACGACGACATAATCATAAGCTCAAGAGGGTAGGTCAATGTCCAGCAGTGGAAAGCAGTTGGAAATTTGACTTGTCTAAGTGCTTGTTTTGTAAGCCTAAAGAAAGAAACTTATTGAATCTGAATCTGAATCTGGACTAATATGTATGATGATGATTTTGTAGTGTAGGTACCAACCTACCTAATGTACGACGTTACCCAGTGACCTACTTTTAGATAAGGAAAATTATATTTATATTTTATTAAACCTCAAACATATCGGATTACTTACGGAGAATCTGTAATATAAGTATGTTAAAACAATAAGTTATCGAATTACAAAGATAAGGAATCATGAAATCCAAATTGGAGGGAATTTTCTTGTATAAAAAACTTGATTTATCAACAATAAACATTTAGTACAGAACCAATACAGTCGTGTATACTTCCTACCAACATCATTTCAATTTGATAAAAAAGTTTATTTAGGAAATAAAATATTTATCTCAAAAATTTTCGATTTTGTATCTAGGTAATAAATAAATATTAAATTTCCCAGAGATTACCCCGAGTGCGATCATATAACAAAAGTTTATTTATATTGATAGGTTTTACTAAGTTATAGGTCAGCTTAATAACTTCGCAATCTGTAGATAACTGGTAATGTTGCCAGCATTAGTGTTGTAATGTGTTCCATTTAGTTATTATAAGACTTATTATTTTGTATGTATGTTAGTCTGTAACGTATTTGGTGATATGGGCCCTAGAATATGTTTTTTACCATCCTTAACTGTTCTTATGTTGCCTAAAATCACAGAGCAACACGGGCCCCCGGCGGACCGTAAAATAAATGATTTATTATTATTATTTGTTACAATTTCAAAGATATTTGTCAATATCCTGATATTGATACTGATACTGCCAGTATCAGTCTGACTTGGGATATCTTTAACAGTTGGATTGGTCTCTTTGTGCCTATTTCTGACGAAGATACTACGCGCACTAAGCCATTCCTTGTAACTACGTGAGTCACGAGTCGAGTCGCATCGAGAGTTTTTTTTCATAATTTATTTTTATAGAAGAATTGGGAGTTTGGTTACGTAAACATCAAATACCAAAAACATTGTAGCTAAACCCATAACTTACGTAAATTCAATTAATTACCAACAACCTTGTTATTCAAACTTCAGCTGGAAATAGCTTAATTATGCGGCTTCTTTGAATATCTTTATACTGAAATATGTATGTATCTACGTAGAAATTTATTAATTTTAATTCTCTGGAAATTTTATATACGGTAAGATACTGCGTAGAATTTATTTTATTATGGCCATGTGTTTGGAGATATCTAGCCAATAAATTTAACTAGTTAGTGCAGAAATCATTTATTTTCAATATATTTTACTATTATTTACGCACGATTATCTATGTTATCTTTATATGTAAAGGAGTAAGTGTAATTTCAATACGGAGCCAAATCAAAAGCCAAATACATAATGAAAGAAAAATACTCAAACCTCATATTAGCGCCGTTTAGAACTTGTATGAAAATTTCAATGAAAAGAATTATTTACTTTGGATTTTTTATACTTTTAATATTAAGATTCAATCATTTCACGTTCAATGATTTAATATCTTTTTTACAACATATATTTTTATACACTAATCAAAGAGTAACGTTTAGAAAACATCGCGGTAGCCCATTGCCACGTTGTATGGCAATGCTGATGCGCTGCGTCAGATATAGCCAGCTCTCGGGACAGACGTCGCTTCGTACACGCCACAAGTTTATTACGTACTAGCAGCCCGCCCCGGCTTCGCACGGGTATTTTAAAGAATTTTAAGTTCTTACATACACACGTTAGTTATCATCATCATCATCGGGCCTACGCCAGTCCACTGTTGGACATAGGCCTCCCCTAATGAGCGCCATAGCGCCCTGTCTTCGGCTTGACGCATCCAGCATCTGCCAGCAGTCTTTCGCAGATCGTCATCCCACCTGGCCGAAGGGCGTCCTACACTACGTTTACCGAGTCGCGGTCTCCACTCAAGAACACATTTACCCCAGCGGTTATCGGTTCTTCGCGAAATATGGCCGGCCCACTGCCACTTCAGCTGGCTAATTCTCTGAGCTATGTCGATGACTTTAGTTCTCTGTCGGATGAATTCGTTACGAATCCAATCCTTCAGAGAAACTCCGAGCATAGCTCTTTCCATAGCGCGCTGAGCGACTTTGAACTGGTGGACCAACCCTATCGTGAGTGTCCACGTCTCAGCTCCGTAGGTCATAATATAACGTTAGTTATGGTAGTTTATTATTGAAGTTTTCATAGGGATCACTAACTTTAAAAATATTCTATAGCCTATGATTATCATTCTAATGATGTTTTTTTTTTTCCAAAAAGGTTTAGTAGTTCCGGAACCTATTCAATTCAGACCACAAACAAACAATAAAACCTTTCCTTTTTAAAATTGTACCTTTACCTCCTTTATTTTTTTGGCATTGACTTTTCTCTCACACCGCTATACCTATACCGCCTACATCGATCGTTTTTCTGAGCCTACATCGCATGGTTCAATCTTGAAGTTTTTATATTTTTTGACATTGAGTTTCCTCTCGCACCCCAGTAACGAATTGTGATGTCTATGACAATCCATAACTGACACTGGCGGAGTCGTCGTAGCAAAACCGGTACCATAAAAAAAGAAGTTGAAGTTGAGTCACAGCAAAAGCTTCAGCAAAAGCGAGCAGCGCAAAAAAAGAAAAAAAAAGAAGTTGATGTATATCGCTATGGTTTTATTATTGAAGTTTTTATACGGATCTCTAACTTTTTTGAAAATATTTTGGGAGGATTCTTACGGTGGAAGAATTTTTAAAATTGATCCAGTAGTTTCGGAGCCTATTCAATTCAAACAAACAAACAAACAAACAAACAAACAAACAAACATACAAACAAACAAACAATCAAATCTTTCCTCTTTATAATATTAGTATAGATGACTCAATAATGCTACAAATCCATTATGAATAATAAACAAACGTGCACGGGAAACAGGTTTCAGTATTTTTCAAGAAAAACCAAACCAAACCATTTATTAAGAGAACCCATAAAATTAACAACAAAAAAGAAAACGACTACAAAAAAGAAAAAACTATAATAATCCAAGCATTGCTTAGCTAAGCAACATAAAGCTAAAGAGCTATTTAATATTTCATACCGATTTCAATTACCCTGAAACAATATTTGACTCACAATGAATGTCAACATTGTTTTAATATTTAATCCCTTGAGAACGTAGCAGGCAGTTAGTTCAAATAACAACCTACCGGTATTACCTGCATAGTAAGAGAATAGGATAGATTATGGGCAATACCCCCAAATGACAAGAACCGCCACAAAATGGCCCCCAGTTCCCGGCCGCCTCGCTATTCCTGGCCATGGTAGCGGCCACGGTAACGGCGGGGCAGGGGGTGCTAGGAATCACCGGGCTACATTAGGCTACCACACCCCACACACACTGACCCTGGCAACGTTTAACGGACGCACTCTGAGGCTTGATCACCATCTAGCGCAGTTGGAAGTGGAGTTAGAGAACATTAAATGGCATGTTCTAGGGTTATGTGAAGTCCGTAGAGAGGGGGAGGACACCGTAACCCTAGACTCGGGCCATCTTCTCTACTTTCGTGAGGGTGATAAAACATCCCAGGGTGGCGTAGGTTTCCTCGTCAATAAGGCCCTCTCTAACAACGTCGAAGAAATCTCCAGTGTGTCGACCAGGGTAGCGTACCTGATCCTTCGGCTGTCTAAGCGCTACAGCTTGAAGGTCATTCAGGTCTACGCACCGACCTCGGCACACTCGGATGATGAAGTGGAGGATATGTACGAAGACATATCCAAAGCCTTACATCACACCACCAAGGCTCACTTCAACGTTGTTATGGGGGACTTTAACGGCAAGGTGGGAACCCAGACTGGCAACGAATCCCGAATAGGCCCGCATGGTTTTGGTGTTCGAAATCACAGGGGACAAATGCTCGTCAACTTCCTCGAGAAAGAGGGGCTGTTCTTAATGAACTCTTTCTTTAAGAAACAGCCCCAAAGGAAGTGGACATGGCGGAGTCCCGATTCTGTGACAAAAAATGAGATCGACTTCATCATGACGGATAGCAAGCATATATTCAGAGATGTCTCAGTGATCAACAGGTTCAATACCGGATCTGATCACCGACTCCTGCGAGGCTCTCTGAATATAAATTTGAAGCTTGAAAGAAACCGTCTGATGAAGTCCACGCTCCGACCGAACCCAATCCAAATCATGGCGGGCACCGAGAAGTTTCAGCAGCTTCTCGGGGATAGATTCGCTGCCTTGGAACCCACTGATGACGCTGACGAGACCCTACACAATCTGGTAGAAACGCTGAGGGACGAGGGCATCAAGTTTTGCAAAAAGCAGCGTACTGGTAAGAAGTCCAAACTCTCGGATGAGACTCTTGGGCTGATGACAAAAAGACGGGAAACCACCCAAGCGACTTCGTCAGAGAGGTCAGACCTGAACAAGCGAATTGCGAAGATGGTACGACGCGACCTTCGGAGCTCTAATACACGCCTCATTGAAGAGGCGATAGAGCGAAACCGAGGGTCCAAAGTATTCACTCAGCAGCTTGGAAGGAGCCACCTGACGAAGCTTTCAACGCACGACGGAAGGACCGTTTTGTCGAAGCCGGAGATATCGGCCGAGATAGAGGACTTTTATGGCCGTTTATACGCTGCACATGCTCCCCGTTCCCAACGAGACGACCACGATTCTAGAGCCACCTTGATACGCCACTATACCGACGAACTGCCAGACATCAGTCAAGACGAGATCGTGTTAGCTCTGAGGCAGCTTAAAAATGGAAAAGCCCCCGGTGAGGACGGAATAACATCAGAGCTTTTGAAAGCTGGAGGATACCCTGTTATACAGGAGTTACAGAGCCTCTTCAACGCCGTCCTTCACAGTGGGAGAACTCCAAAGGCGTGGAGTGGGAGTTTGGTGGTGCTCTTTTTTAAGAAGGGAGATAAAACCCTTCTTAAAAATTATAGACCCATCTCGCTCCTAAGTCACGTCTATAAGCTTTTCTCACGAGTTATATCGAACCGTCTCGCCAGGAGACTCGACGAGTTTCAGCCACCGGAGCAGGCTGGGTTTCGCGGAGGATATGGTACCATAGACCACATTCACACAGTGAGGCAGATTATACAGAAGTCCGAAGAGTATAATCAGCCCCTGTGTCTGGCTTTTGTGGACTATGAGAAGGCCTTTGACTCCGTTGAAACCTGGGCTGTTCTACAATCCTTACAGCGATGCCAAGTAGACTATCGTTATATCGAGGTGCTGAGATGTCTCTACGAAGCCGCTACGATGAGTGTCCGAGTACAGGACCAGCAGACTAAACCGATCCAACTGCGCAGAGGAGTGAGGCAGGGGGATGTCATATCCCCGAAACTGTTCACGAGCGCGTTGGAAGATATGTTTAAGACGCTGGACTGGAAAGACAAGGGCATCAACATAAACGGCGACTACATCTCACACCTGCGATTCGCTGATGACATAGTCTTAATGGCGGAGTCGCTAGAGGAGCTGAACCGGATGCTGGACAGTCTAGCTTCAGCCTCCCGATGTATCGGTCTTGGCATGAATTTGGATAAAACCAAAGTCATGATCAATGCCCACATTGATCCAAGACCGGTGATCGTACATGGCCACCTTCTCGAAATTGTTTCTGAGTACACTTACCTCGGGCAGATTTTGCAGTTGGGTAAAAACAATTTCGAGAAGGAAGCCAAGAGGAGGATCCAGCTAGGCTGGGCAGCGTTCGGAAAACTACGTCGAGTCTTCTCGTCATCCATACCGCAATGTTTGAAAACGAAAGTTTTTAATCAGTGCGTCCTACCAGTCATGACCTACGGAGCTGAGACGTGGACACTCACGATAGGGTTGGTCCACCAGTTCAAAGTCGCTCAGCGCGCTATGGAAAGAGCTATGCTCGGAGTTTCTCTGAAGGATAGGATTCGTAACGAATACATCCGACAGAGAACTAAAGTCATCGACATAGCTCAGAGAATTAGCCAACTGAAGTGGCAGTGGGCCGGCCATATTTCGCGAAGAACCGATAACCGCTGGGGTAAACGTGTTCTTGAGTGGAGACCGCGACTCGGTAAACGTAGTGTAGGACGCCCTCCGACCAGGTGGGATGACGATCTGCGAAAGACTGCTGGCAGATGCTGGATGCGACAAGCCGAAGACAGGGCGCTATGGCGCTCATTAGGGGAGGCCTATGTCCAACAGTGGACTAACATAGGCTGATGATGAAGAGAATAGGAGCGCAAATGGTTTCATCTCGCATGATGTCCTGGTAAATTAGCTCGGGGATTGTTTGGTGCTTTCGACATTGCATTCGAAGACAAATTGACTTTTTATATTTGTTTTTTTTTTTTATTAATATTTCTATGCTACTCCAGACACCAAATGTGAGACAACAATTGCCGTGCCGTACGTTACAGCACGGGAATTGTATTCCTCATTATCGTCTCAGAATTACACATTTTGACTAACCTAACCTAACCTAACCTTTGTTAAATGAAACTGGTAGATGGTGTGTCAAAAGTTTGAAGCATTCTGTAAAAATCTCCGTGCAATTAGCATCACACATAGTGCGTGTGTCTAGAGTGTCTTTCATCTTAGGACGATTCTGCGACGATAGCATTATCATAGTTAAGTAATTTGTTAGTAGAATAAAATAAAGGCTTAATATAAAATAACCGTTTATTATAGACGGTAAAAAGCTTTGAGATTTAGTTCCAACTTAAAAACTAACAATCTTACACGGTAATGGTTTTTTGTTCGTTTCTTTACTTTACCCTAAAAAGATTGAAGTGAAAGAAGCAAAGTGATCCCTTTATTTCCCAGTAAAACTTTATGTAATTTGTTTTTTTTTGGTGTGTTCAAGAGTCCTGTAAGGTTTAAAGAAAATAAAGCTCTTAGATTTTGATTTTGAATAATCATTTGACTTCTGCTCATTTCGAACCCGGTCTGAGCGATTTAAGGGATTGAAGATGACGTCATCTAAACATATACAATCCTGTCCCAGCATGAGATGACGTCATTATCAATCCCTTTCTTTAAGTAGTCGGTGTTATAGATTCCACTTTGTCGGTGCCTTACGTCAACATTGTTCTTCATTGTATACTTCGATACTCTATTATTCCTTGACGGTTCTCGGAAAGAGCATCGATATCGATCGATTGATATGCATAAGTTGAGCTACCTCTAGTTTATTTTCAATAGTCTGCAGTTAGCATAACTTTAAATACTAGTTCTAATTTGGTTATTTAATTGAAATTTTCTTCGTTATTAATTTTTGAATTCTTTGATTTATTTATAACATTATTGGTATTAGAGGAATGATTCTGTACTAGTAGGTAGCTCAATAAAAATAAATAAATAAAAAGACAACTCGGAAAAAAAATCATGGAATCATTTGGTTCTATTTTTTTCGTAAAACCTTTATTAACAAAGAAAATTAATTATTATAATTAATAATTTATTATAAGATATTTTGGTTCTGATATTTTAATTATTTCTTTGTAAGGTTACGATAAATTATTAGTAAGTAAAGAAAGAAATAAAGTGTTATCCATTTTCTCTTCACTTTTGTATTTTTTTTATTCACTAGTGGAAAAAATTAAAAGAAACCACTGATAAATACCACTTAAGTGTATAATACATGTTTGGTTTGTCTATATAAATCTAAGTTTAATGTGATTTAGATACGTATATGTCAATATTTATTTATTTATGTATACCTAAATAAAGCTAAGTTCCACATTCTATTTCTTGTATGTAATTGTCGGTGTGGAATGGCATCTTAACATGGTCCCAAAGAATAAAGTAATAATATCACTGTCTAATACTATTATGTTTTTTCCTATCTAAATAAATAATGCTGGACAATCCATGCAGCATCACCTAGCCTCAAGCTAAGCAGAGCTTGTGTTATGGGTACTAGATGACTCATATACACAATAGGTACAATATATATAAGACTAGCGGTCCGCCCCGGCTTCGCACGGGTATTAAACAAAAATTTCAGAAATAATACACACTAACACGATGGGTTTCACAGTTTTCATACGGATCCCTTACTTTTTTTAAACAGCATTGGGGTTTTTGACATTGACTTGACACTCCATAACTGACACTGGCCGTAGAGAAAAAGCAAGCACCGTGCGCTTTATATTAAACCTCTTTTTCTATTATGACGCGCCCTAATAGAAAAAGAGGTTGAATATACAGCGCACGGTTCAATTATTGATTTTTTCATGCGGATCCCTAACTTTTTCGAAAATACACTCGAGAGCAATGAATCCGGGTCACTCAAAGAATCCAAAAAATCTCGGAAAGTAAGAATGCTAGGTTAATGCAATAAATTGTTCTCCGACGAATCAAAATTTATGCTCTACAAGCACGATGGAAGACACAGAGTGTATAGAAGACCAGGGGAAAGATTCAAGCAAGCATGCATCGAAGAAAAAGTAGCCTACGGTGGTGGGTCTGTACTTGTGTGGGCCGGAATTTCCTCTGAAAGTCGCACAGCTGGTGATCATAGAAAACGGCTCTTTAACTAGCGTAAGATATGTGGAAGAAATCCTCAACGAACACGTTGGTCCATTTATGGTCAATTTGGGTGAGGATGCTATATTTATGCATGACAATGCCCGACCTCATACAGGTAGGATTGTGAATGACTACCTTCAAGAGATGAACATTACTTGTATGGAGTGGCCAGCGCGCAGCCCGGATATCAACCCGATCGAGCATGCTTGGGACGAGCTAGGGAGATGCGTAAAACAACGAAACCCTCCCCCAATCACGCTTCCTGAGCTCAAAATTGCTCTCACAGAGGAATGGGAGAATATTCCCCAAAATCGTATAAGGAACTTGGTGTACAGCATGCCAAACCGCGTAAACGCAGTAATGGAAGCACGAGGAGGTAATACGAAGTATTGAAATTCAAGAAAATCGTCATAAAGTTCAAAAAATTCATGTTTCCTATTTTTGTTTTAAGGAGAGATCAGCAGTTTTTTTTCTTTATGTAATTTTGTGTAAATAAAATGTATGGTGACTCATATTTTTTTAACTTTCATTTAAGGAGTATTAAATTGTCTATAAAATACAATTTATTGCATTAACCTAGCATTCTTACTTTCCGAGATTTTTTGGATTCTTTGAGTGACCCGGATTCATTGCTCTCGAGTGTATTATATTGCCTATGTTCATCAAGGAAAATTTAGGATTCTAATGGTGAAACAATTTTTCAAATTGGTCCAGTAGTTTCGGAGCCTATTCAATTCAAACAAACAAACAAACAAACATACAAACAAACAAACAATCAAATCTTTCCTCTTTATAATATTAGTATAGATAGATATAGATAGCTAGATATGTTTTATTATATTTGGAAGCGACCAGAACACCCTAAAAACAAATATCTGCAGATCGTACCAAGATAAATAAAAATATATAAATAACAGAAATCTAAGTACCTATAGATTAAAAAGTTAATACTAATTTTAGTATTATATTTAGATACATAAGAAGCTGTATCATAGGTCACTAGTTGTATCATCGTCAATCTGCCCATAATTGCTTATTATAGAACATGAGCACTCAATTGCTTGACAATGGGAACTTGTGCTCCATTGAAGACTTTGAGGTCATTGTTATTTGTGACAACGTCGTTCACACACGTCACATTCTGTCTTCCTCCATCACATCACCAGCCTATAATAGTCCACTGCTGGACATAGGCCTCCCCTAATGAGCACCATAGATGGCATCATTATTTGGAGGTTATTGCCCATAATCCCCACGCTCGGCATGCGGGTTGGGGATCGCAGTTCAGTGAAGTTGTTCTGAAGAGGGCGCTGCTGTCCGCCCCCCAATGTGTTTCCCTTAGTCGCCTCTTACGACACCCACGGGAAGAGTTGGGGTGGTGAAATTCTATGCCGGCACCACACGGCAATGTCTTCCTCCATGCTTCCTCCTAATTCTCATATATATATAGGTATAATTATATAGTCAAGTCCTAATTCTCAGAGCGTTCTATTTATCAACACTAATAATTTAAAGAGGAAAGATTTATTTATTTGTTTATTAACTAGCACGATTACATTCTAACCAATTCAAAAACACTGGTTAATCAAAGTACTTATTTGTACAAAATAACAAATTAACATAAAAAAAATTCAATAAGAAAAACGAATGAAAATATAATGATAAAGATGGCCTGGAAGAAATCGCCTTTAGCGGTAAGGCCACCCATTATTATTATTTATTTATTTATTTATTTATTGTGCAACTGTTTGTGTTTGTGTTTTTTTGTTCTGTTATTTTATTATATATCTTGGTGTGCAATAAAGAGTATTTGTATTGTATTGTATATGTACCCCTGCTTCCGGGTTGAATACATATGAAATTGTTGTCGCTCTGTCTCTGTTAACGCCTTCACCGAGTGACAGTGACGTGAGACGCGCCCGCGCTGCCGAGCCTCCGTCCAACCGTCAGTCTGACAGTCGTCCGACCAAGCCGAGCGAGCCTCTCTTCGTGACTCGAACCTGCGACCGAGCGGAGCCTTCGAGTCGGGGAAGCTACGAGAACACCTCACTTCGCTCCTGACCGCTGAACAGTGAACACCACCGACTATCATTGAGTCCAACGTTTGCTCTAGCTAGACTAGATTATACAGTAAATCCTTACCTAATTAGATACCATTATATTACCTACCTTAAATATTACCTACCTATGCTGCGTATGATTATATGATTCATTGTCTAACCTTGTTGTTTCTTTTATCAGAAGTGCTTACCGTGCCACACCCACAATATGCCACGCCGCAAAAGGAAGTCGAGAAGGGATACCTCGAGCTCGTCCTCTGCTACATCCCGCTCTAGCAGCAGCAGCGGTAGCCAGCGCCGAACTCGAAGGAGGAAGCGTCACCGTAAGCAGTCGCCAACCGTGAGTCAGAATGTCGTATTATCGTCAGTTATTCCCGAATTTGACCCGCTCGTAGACGATGTGAATATGTGGATTAATGTTATAGAAGCCAACGCTCGTGCATTTGGCTGGTCTGATAGCATGATCAAGCATCAGGCTCTCCAAAAATTACGCAATACAGCAAAAACATGGTTAGATTCTTTTCAAAAAAATCATACCAGGTGGACCACGTGGAGGTGGAAAGAATGGCGCGACACGTTGTCCGATACTTTTCAAGTTCATCGCAATATGTTTCGATCTTTAAGGGAATTAATCGACTCAAAACCCGCAGCGAACCAGTCCTTGTACGAATTCTATTTCCATCAGAAATCAAAAATTGATGCTTTACAGTTAGGGTTCAGGGAACAAGATGTAATTTCCGTTATTGTAGGTTCAATAGGCGATACAAATATCACTGTTGCTTCAGAGGCAGGGAATTTTCGTAACTGTGATGAATTGGCAGCTTTTTTGCACGGTAAAACACATAAACCGACCGAAATTGCAGCTACACAAAAGAATTTAATGACCATGAAAAATTCTTTTAGATCGAACTTTTATACCGGTTCCAATAAGCCCGATGTAAAAATAGAGCCTTCAGCCAACACTAGCAATGTTTTGACGTGTTACCGCTGTGGAGAAGTAGGGCACAGAAGGAACCAATGTCCTATAAATAGTAATGTAAAATGTTCCTTCTGCAGTAAGATAGGTCATTTAGAAGGCGCCTGTAAATCAAAACCGAAATCGAAGGTAGAAAACGAGGCTGAGGTAAAAATGATTTCCGACCCATTAGGTAAGCAGAAGTTCCATAAACAAATAATGCTCAATAATCATAAATGTGCAGCATTTTTTGATATGGGTAGTGATTGCTCCTTAATCACAAACGCTCTCGTTAGCCAGTATAACTTGCAGCCATACTCGTTAGATATACCCGTTAACTTAGTAGGGTTCTCAACCGAGCTGTCAGCTCAAGTCACGCATTACGTAAATGCAACAGTAGCAGTAGATTCAGTAGAGCTTCCAATAAAGTTATATGTCATTGATGCGATATCAGACTGCGACATTCTAATCGGACGGAACTTTACGGAGGCTAAAAGTATCATGTACATACGTTTCGGTGATATGTTGACATTTCAACCTGTAGAGTCACTTAATGTGTGCAAAGTTAACACTTGCTCTGAAAGTAAACTTCTAGAAGTACACAAAAATCTCGATGATATCTTGAATAAATATTCCCAATGCTTTTCACGGGACCTATCAAATTTGGGTCAAACATCTTGTGTTGAGTTAGAGATAACCCTAACATCTAACAAACCGATCTATCAACGCCCGTATAGAATGTCGGAGTCTGAGAGAGCTATTACTCGAGAAATAATAGATGATCTATTAAAAAATGATATTATTCAGAACAGTAATTCTGCATACGCGAGTCCTGCGCTTTTGGTGAGCAAATCGTCAGGAGCCAAAAGGTTATGTGTAGACTACAGACAATTAAATAAGATAACAGTTAAGGAAAAATACCCAATGCCTATGATTGAGGACCTAATTGACAGATTGCAGGGATGTAAATTCTATACTTCGCTTGATTTAAAAAGTGGGTACCACCAAATAAAAATAAAAAGTTCAGACGTTCATAAAAGTGCATTTTGCACAAATGACGGCCATTACGAATGGTTACGTATGCCATTTGGGGTTTGCAACGGACCCGCTGTGTTCCAAAGGTTAATGAATACAATTTTAGGAAATCTTCGTTTTGGTAGGGTAGTTTGTTATATGGATGATTTACTCATTGCAACCGAAACCATTGAAGAAAATGTACTTTGCTTGGAAACAGTTTTAGATATCCTCGTAAAAAATGGTCTTACTGTTAATCTAGAAAAATGCTCATTTTTTAAAGATAAAATAACATTTCTAGGCTACGAAATTTCTGAGGAGGGGGTACGTCCTAGTGTTCGTAAACTTGATGCAATCTCACAATATCCTATACCTAAAACTGTTCACCAACTCAGGCAATTTTTAGGACTAATAAGTTATTTTAGAAAGTTTATTCAAAATTGCGCTACATTGTGTAAACCACTTACAAGTTTACTAAAAAAGGGAGCAATCTGGCAATGGGGACCTCAACAAGAGGAAGCGATAAATACATTGAAAAACTCGCTGATTAACAACGCGGTACTAAAAGTTTTCGACCCTAAGCTACCCATCAATCTATACACAGACGCTAGTCGTGACGGAATAGGTTGTATTTTAGCTCAGACAACTAGCAATGGAGAAAAACCTGTGTATTTTTACAGCCGCCAGACAAACAATGACGAAAAGAAGTACCACTCTTTTGAATTGGAGCTATTGGCTATTGTATCAGGATTACAGAAATTTCGTCATTATTTGTTAGGTACTTCCTTCAAAATAACTACAGACTGCAATGCGGTCCGTTACGCTTTGAGTAAACAAGAGATAATTCCGCGCATTAGTCGTTGGGTACTCTACACACAAGATTTTTCATTTGATGTCGTTCATAGACCAGGCTCACAAATGCAACACGTAGACGCGCTGAGTAGGAACCCCGTTGTCGCCGACCTTAATAACTTGTCTGAAGTAAGCGAAACTGTTTGTACCATAACAGAGGGTGACTGGCTCCTATCTGTTCAGTTGCAGGATCCTTTTATTTGTAATATTCGAGATATTTTACAGTCAGGTGAGGCCGAGTCCAATAAACAGATATTTAATGAATACGAGTTGCTAGGAAACAAAGTTTATAAGCGAACCGAATTCGGTCGACGTTGGTTAGTACCTAAAGAATGTATATGGTACGTGATTAGGGCCAATCACGATGAAGTTGGCCATTTCGCAGTAGACAAAACTATAGAAAGAATTCGATCTAAGTACTGGTTCCCGCGCCTTAAGAAAACTGTAAATAAATACATAAAAAATTGTCTGAACTGTATTTATTTCAAAAATATTCATGGTAAGAAACCTGGTAAATTATACCCTATTCCAAAGTACGCCAAGCCGTTCCACACACTCCACGTCGATCACCTCGGTCCGTTCGTCAAAACAAGTA
Source organism: Eupithecia pulchellata (assembly GCA_963931895.1). Taxonomy (NCBI): domain Eukaryota; kingdom Metazoa; phylum Arthropoda; class Insecta; order Lepidoptera; family Geometridae; genus Eupithecia; species Eupithecia pulchellata. The sequence goes on from OZ007544.1 coordinate 1,839,724, forward strand.
GGCAAAATTGTTATCTGTTAGTTCTTGTAGATTCCTTTACGAAGTTTGTGTTTATTGCGGCAGTAAAAAGCACCAAAAGTCAAATCGTTATTAACGAGTTAGATAAAATATTTAAGGTGTTTGGAAACCCCAAACGTTTAATTTGCGATGCGGGTAGTGCTTTCACATCAAAATTATTTACAAGTTACTGTACAGACAGAAATATTCGGGCACATATTATAGCGACAGCTGTGCCACGCTCAAATGGACAGGTTGAACGCTATAATCAAACCATCCTGGAGGCATTACGTAGCATGGGCGCAGATACTGAAAACAATAAATGGGATCAGCATATTACAAACATTCAACAAGGAATTAATAGCACTATAAATAAAACCACATCTGCGATTCCGAGTGAGGTCTTCTTTGGGTATAGGATTCGGATGAATAACGATATGGTCACAGAAGACGATAATACGGAACATTCTGTTGACGTAACGGCATTGCGGAAAACGGTTGACGCGAATATTAGGAAAAACGCTATAAATCAGAAAGCTTCTTTCGACGCTAAGCGGAAAGAAGCACCTTCCTATGCAATTGGAGACTTAGTTGTGTTAAAAATTCCAAGCCAGACTAATGAGGGTCAAAGCACAAAACTTATGCCGCTGTTCAAGGGTCCATTTCAGGTGACAAAGGTACTAGGTCACGATAGGTACCAGGTGGCGGACATGAGAGGAGCGGAGAGGACTTCCAAGCGCTACGACGGCGTAGCGTGCGTAGAGAACATGAAACCATGGATACGTCTTGCTGAGTAATGTCGGATGTTGTCCAGTTGCGAGTACATAGTGTAAGTATAAGACTAGGCACAAACAGTAACCACTTGAGATAGGTACCCTAAGACTGTTAGGTATTATCGCTATACTTCAGAATTTCATTATATCGTTTTTGTCATGATAAATACGTGGTTGGTCTTAAAGTTAAAGCTTCAAACATTATCGATGTGCTGCGACATGTTGGGCTAAAGCTACAGCAGGCATCCTTGTGAACGCTGTTGTTAAGTGGTGATATACAATTAGCCGATCCCTGGTGAACATCGGCTGATTCAAACCACGGAGCTTTAATCCATTCAATTAGCGGTACAAGTTTAGTGTTTGAAGTATATGCACTTTACCATCCACCTAGGTACCTGTTCATTACACGGGTACATTTGAGTACACGAAAGACTGATTACTGATTACCTATTATAGTAACTAACTCGAGCCTCTATTATGTTTTCAGCTTCACCTCTCAGACCAAGACGCATTCGGGACGAATGCGTAAGCAGGACAGCCGGATGTTGTCGCTCTGTCTCTGTTAACGCCTTCACCGAGTGACAGTGACGTGAGACGCGCCCGCGCTGCCGAGCCTCCGTCCAACCGTCAGTCTGACAGTCGTCCGACCAAGCCGAGCGAGCCTCTCTTCGTGACTCGAACCTGCGACCGAGCGGAGCCTTCGAGTCGGGGAAGCTACGAGAACACCTCACTTCGCTCCTGACCGCTGAACAGTGAACACCACCGACTATCATTGAGTCCAACGTTTGCTCTAGCTAGACTAGATTATACAGTAAATCCTTACCTAATTAGATACCATTATATTACCTACCTTAAATATTACCTACCTATGCTGCGTATGATTATATGATTCATTGTCTAACCTTGTTGTTTCTTTTAAAATCAAAATCTAAATCTAAATCAAAGTGCTTTATTTCCTTTAGACCTTACAGGACTCTTGGACACGTGTTTGAGACCACTATCTGATTATGTTAACTTTAATGATGTTAAAAAATATTAATAAAATTTATTTAATTTGATAACCATTTCAAAGCCTGTAGAGACATTAAGCACTCAAATATGAATGAATGAATGAATCTGCTATAAAAACACGACATTCACCCATTTCCCACCAAATTAATTTTGTATCCAGCGTTCCATTTTCAAACAACCCTTAGCCAGGTTCACTTGACCTACCCCACCCCTCTGTTGCCCCAAACAGCTTGTACCTCGTCGAAACTACCTCCGGTTCCAGAGCTCATGATAAACTGGCTGGTACATCGATCAATACTCTGCATACCGAACTCTGTGCATTTAGGAATTACATATAAAACGATAAAGTAAGATTTAGAAGGCAGGATAATGCTTCCCGTTTAAAATCAGCATACCTATTTTGAACAAAGGAAATTTCAAAATTTTCTTCGGGCAGTTTCTGATACATAAATAAGGTTTTTTATGCCTATATTATTATATGTAGTATGTAGTTTTACTTTGTATAGCTTGGTGAGATACGAAGTTGCCATTTTTGGTCACCAAACTATATAATAAGATAAAATAGGTACGTGGCAGGCTAATTTGGCTTGGGGAAACGCCAAGAAGATCCGATTTCCGATCCTTATCCCACGCTTGCTGGGATCGGCACAAAATGTATTTTTTTTTCCAATCCCCTCTGTCGGCTGCCGTCTCCTAGGAGATGGCGGCCAGGGTTAGGTAGTTCTAATATGGTTCGAATATTTGTTTGGTGCATGAAACTGTGCCGAGATATCGGGAACTCAAAATTCAAATCGTGGTAAAACCCCGTTATAAGACTTGTGAATAGTGTTTTATATTGTTTGCTTTTCAATCATGTTTGTCTGTTAAACATAGTGTTTAACAGAGAAAAAATTGCCATGCCAGGTAGATACCTATAATTTTTTAAAAACTTGTAATTTTAAAATAAATGAAACCTAAATAAAGCTGAGGATAATCCACACAGAATCATCTAGCCCCAAGCTAACCGGGGCTTGTGTAATGTAGTAGTTACTAGATGTCTGATATACTTACTTAATAAAATATGGATCAGATCAGATATAATTAATATGGATCATTTGGCTACCTGTAGTTTATTTGCAACAGTATGCAGTTAGCTCAATTGTTTCAATTGAGTAAATATATATACCTATACCTAAATATATATTATACTAGTTTAATTTGTTAATTTCATTATAATTTTCTGTGTTATTTGGTTTTACCATTATATTATGATTACTAATTTACTCATCCAATTCGAGCTGCCTGCAGACTGCAGACTGCAAACAATCTAGATAAAGATAACTGTTTTGTAATTTATTTTCGCCGTCAGTTTAATATTAAATATTATAAATAGTTTATAAGGGCTGTGGAATTTGTATTACCAATAAAAATAAAATAAAATTCAAATCAATCAAAGACTAAAAGTATAAAATTGTTTGTTAAAATCGGGCCACAGCCTCGTAGCCATCTTGCCAAGTGGCATCAATTATGCAGACGTTCACTCGACTCTTGAGGGCGCTCAGCTATATTCACGGCTGTCGTTGGATTCTATAGATGTTTAGGGTTTTGAGGGATTTATTATTATTGTGAAAATGCGCACGATTTTATCCGAGAGCTACAACCAGCATAAAATAAATGTTTTTTTTAATCTAGAAATAATCGACGCAATGCAGCCAGCGGCTTTGGAACGCTTCCGACTAGTACCTATTGATATGTATCAGTTGTAGATTGTTTTCAACAGTCTGCACTTCGCTCAATTATTTCAATGGTATAAACTAGTTCTAATTAGAAAAAGAAATAAGCGACGCAATGCAGCCAGCGTCTTGGGAACGCTTCCAACTGGTATTGACTATTGATATGGATCTGTTGAGCTACAGTCTATAGTTAGCTCAATTGTACATACCTACATATATACTAGTTACTATAAGAAATTTTATCTTGTGACCATGCAAGATTTCTCCTCAGCTCTGATGACATGACGTCGAGTCTAAGTCGACGTCTAAGTGCTTGTTTTGTAAGCCTAAAGAAATAAAGTTATTGAATCTGAATTTGAATCTGTCGCCTCTTTAAGTCTTGGATTTATAAAAAAGACTGTTCACAGTGAAATAGTACTTTTATAACTTATTTAAAGAATATTTATCGGGTATTTATCGCGTACCTTTTGTTTTTTATTTTCCCCTACGTTTCCATCGCGTTGCAGCGATCGTGGTCACGGGGCGACTGTCTGTCTACAATCCATAAATTTATCACGCCGCCGCTCAGGATCGAACCGCCCACCCATAATACTCAAAGTCGGAAATTCCCAACAATAACCACTATTGTGTCCCACATACATTGAGAAAGGGGGGGGGGGGGGGGTGTTTGTATGTGACGCGGACTGTACCTCGATAAAACTAACCGAAATCAGAAGTTTTCATGAACGTTTTGACAGTTTGAGGTCTAAGAATGAATAGAATTGTTCTGTTGCTCTGAGCATTTCACAATAATAGGAGGTTCTAAGTTTTCGGGACCTTGTTATCTTTGCCTGCGGACAGGGACATCATCTTTATATCTACGTCATTGAGTACTTTACTTACTGGCGTGGCGCAGCGACCCGTAATGCAACCAACTCATGCTGAGGCAGAGCCCATTTTGTGGCATTCGGGCTTACATTTTAATACATGTTTTTTTATATACTTTTTGTTTATAACTGACTACTGTATGCCTGTTAGTGCAAATATTCTTTTTATTCTTTTATTATAATGAATAGAAAGAATTTGAGATGATGGTAAATATCTGACGGTATGACTCTGATTCATTGGTACAGTTTAGTATGTCATTTATCTCAATAAATAAATAATTATAATCATTTATATCAGGCAACATAAGTCTAGTACAAGATGTTAAATAAAGAAAACTATGGTCCATATAAAATATATAACCTTAATCTAACATAATATAAAATAAACCTATTTAACTGAATACCACGTATGTACCTACGTAATATCGACGTGTGTCACACGATATGTGCTGCGACCGGTTATCATCCGCGAAAACTCCGGAACATCACATTCTTCGGCCAGAATTTCTCCTTAGTGAAGGTCAAATACTTTCAGTTAGAATACGCACCACAAATGATTTAAAATCATTATGGCGTACTCCAAACGCTCGACCCTCACCAAGAAGTTGGTCTTCATCTTCACATTATGATCACTATACACGATACACGATCTCCTCCACCTTCGTGGTATAGTATATATTTTATATGTGATAGGTATCTCCAAGCCTTCTCATCTTGCAGTGACATCAGTAAGGACCAGCAGCCTTATTTTCTAACTTGAAATCCATTGCCAGTGAACTTCAAATCGATTATCAGTTGTAGACCCAGTCAGAATGTTGTCGCTATTGTCTAAGGTATTCAACTGGTCTTCGGTTTCAGCTATTTACACAATACGAAAGTGACAATCGAAGTCCAGGCTAGGTTTATAATACCAAATTGAAGCCGATTACGATTACCAGTTGAGTTAAACAATAGAGCCGCAGCTCCGTAGCAATATCAGCGGAGTCCCTCAAACGGCGAAATTACGCTAATAATGACCGAGGTTTGACCTTGAGTTTCTCACCCCAAATGGCTCCACAATTGAGCCATTTGGGGTGAGAAACTAGGTCTAGGTCCTTGGGGTCCTAGGGCACACACAATTTGTAAAGACCTCACAAAGCTACTTATAGAGTGTAGAAGTGATCTGAAAGCTGGCTTTTATTTCGGTCAACTAAATGATTTAGCATCACCATCAAATAAACTAATAAGCAATGTTCTTGTAAAAATCAATGTAAATGTAAAAATGTGTAAATCAAAATAAATGTATAAAAATCGAAGAAGTGATGTACCAACCAGGCTGCTTTCAGATACCGTCAGTGTTGTGTGCCGTGATCGAGTTGCGTTCTATAGTGAAACCGATGGTAGTGGCAACGTTCGTAGCAAAAGCAAAGAAAGAGGGTAGATCGGTTTATTTAACAATAAAATCTAACTCGCAGTGACCTTCAATTGTTCCGTGATCATGGCGCATGAAACTGTGTTGAAATATTGGAAAACCCAAAACTCAAATCATCCCGTCATAAATGACTAGCTATTTTCTTTGTGTAAGTATACCTACATAAATAGTAGACTGAATTTTTTGCAAGCAGTTCGCTGGTGGTCTTACGAGAGATGCCTCCTCTTTCCTTAACACTTTTCTATAAATCTAAATATAATATATAACTCAAAGGTGACTGACTGACTGACATAGTGATCTTTCAACGCACAGCCCAAACCACTGGATGGATCGGGCTGAAATTTGGCATGCAGGTAGATGTTATGACGTAGACATCCGCTAAGAAAGAATTTGAGTAATTCTACCCCCAAGGGGATAAAATAGGGGATGAAAGTTTGTAAGAAACTTTGTCAATTTTACACCGATCGGGCTGAGACTTTGCATGCATAAAGCTACTATGACGTAGGCATCCCATAACGCGAGCGAAGCCGCGGGCAAAAGCTAGTAGATACATAATAAGTGAGATATAAAAAATATATCCCATTAAAAAGATGTACAATCGCACACATAAAGCTAACGAAATATAAAATGAACCATCTGTCCATACAAATGGATTCCAATAATCCGGCGCACGCTCGACAAATATTTCGTGAAAACGACACAATGCGAGCGCAATCATACACCGTTGTACAAGTACCGTCAGTAGAAAAGTCAACGATCAAACAATGTTAAAAGATCTCTTTTTTTTAAAAGGGCAAAAAACCTTTATTAATAAAGAAAATTATAATATATAATAGAAGAAAATATAAGAAAATATATAATAATCTAACGAAATAAAACAGTATTTACAATTGAAACAATTGAGCTAACTGCAGACTGTTGCGAAGAAACTATAGGCACTAGCACAACTGATCCATATCTCTTTGAAAGATCTCTTTGAAAAAGTTGTAAATTTTGAGGTATGTGTGTAAATAAATACTGAAATACGCGGCGGGCGAGATTGTGAGTTCAATTCCCACCTTGTGACTAATGTTTACGATCTGCGAATATATATTACGGGTGTTCTGGGTATTTTCTAAGTACAAAAAATATATATATACATAATGTATTAACTTTATCAGTTATGCAGTACCCATAAAACAAGCTCAGCTTAGCTTGGGGCTAGATAATGCGGGTTATTCCCGCTCGTCCCCTCGCTTCGTCCCCTGAGGGGACGAACGGGAAGTTAACTTCCCGCTGGCCCCGATGGGGACGAACGGGAAGTATACTTCCCGTTGGTCCCCATTAAAATATTATGCGGATATTTTTGAATAAAATCGGAACAAATTTAGTAATCAACTTGAATGCTGTGTGAATTGTCCAGCATTATTTATTTATTTATGACTTTGTATTAGAATAAGGTCATTAAACCTAAATATATCTACCAACCGAATCCACGACACTGATAAATCATTTTGAATTTCTGCAATACTTATTAACTTTTTCTGCTGACGCTACCTTTCCGTCCCTTGACGTGTACTATCATACAGAGAAGTGAATTGGACCTAGTGTATTGGACATCGAAATTACAACGGGGACGATAAAACTACTGCGACGAGCTTGTTAAAGGTTTAGTTTGGGATGTACCTTTTCTGCCTTTTATGCCGTGTGGTGCCGGCATAGAATTTACCACTCCCACTTTTCCAGTGGATGTCGTATGAAGCGACTAAGGGACACACCGGGGGGCGGGCAGCAGCAGCGCCCTCTGCAGAACAACTCTACCGAACTGCGATCCTTATCCCGCATGCCCAGCGTGGGGATTATGGGCAATAAACCCCAGATGATAAATAATGCCACCTATGGCGCACATTAGGGTAGGCTTATGTATTGGACTGATATAGGCTGATGTTGTACCTTTTCTGATGAGAATATTACTCAGGAGTAGCTTTTGCTTCGCACGCGCAGTTTTTTATGTTATTCCAGATCTAGAACTATATCATTGCAAAATTTGCAGACCGTTCAGTAATTTGGTCGTTGTCAACAATCGCCTCTCAACATTACTTTAGAATATTAGTAGATAGGTAAGGTATTTAATCTTCCGTAGTAGTTTTATGTCGTTTTTTTTTAGATTTCGTTGTAGTAGGTATTGTTTTTGGGGTCCCTTGGCCCAAAAGAGGGTTGTGATGTTATGACGTTTGTATGTGCATATTTGTGGCCTACTCCTGGGCTATGTTTGATGAAAGTCGGCGTAGGCGTTAAAATGTTTTGTGTCTTAAAGTAATATCCCTTCGAGTGTTTTAAATAAGCCGGTTGACTAGACGCCGCCAGTGCGTTTTCATGCCATCAGTTTTTTCTCATAAATTCTATTAGAATCCACATTTATTGACAGCAAGTGTACTCAACGCCGCGAATTCCTTCCCTAGAGCCATTGAAAAAGCAAAGGTGAATTTATTTCCGACCTTAAATCAACTATCCAAGGTTCAAAATAGGCTTTTCAGTAAGATAAACTGAATAATTCATACTACTTTCGATCTTAAAGCCAGGGGATAAAGTCAAAAATGGCCTGCAGATGTTCCTAAGGGAAAATCTGGGTGATTTGATGTCTTGAATGTTGGAAGATACAAGAAGTAAAGCCTTTTTTATCGCGAAAGGGCAGATAGGGCTCGGATACACGGTTTGGATTTATGGAATGAAAGATACTTTTCTGTTACTACAAGTGAGTTTTTATACAATATTGCATAAAATATAAAGTACGGTCAAAAGATTTTAATACAGCCCAGCGCGAGCGATACTTTCTGCAAAAATGGCTTTAAGTTAAATTCGCTTACGATTAAACAAAGCCAATTAAAACAAATACAAATCATTTGAATTAATCAGATTAGTTTTAAAAACTGTTTATGTAAAAAGTATATAAAACAAACATGTATATGTTTTTGGGAAAAACATAATCATTGTTTTTGGGTACCTAGCATTTATTTCACATTCTTGTAAAATACGTTCATAACACCCAACCGTGTTTTTTATTCATAATCATAATACTCATAATCTTTATTCATAAACAATAATAAAATACTTAGTACCTATACATAAATATGTACATACGGATCATGAAAAATAAGTATGAATTTAGCCTTCTTAAAAAAATACTCGTTTATCCCATTCGCATGGGAATCGCAGGGGATCGACGACTATCTTTATAATTTTATAAAAAAAAACATTTCATAATAAACAGAATGATGGTAAACTTTATAGTATCGCAGCCAAGTTATTATGAACTGTAACAGATGGTGAACAAAGTTATGATTTGATCGTTACAACTTGGCACCGCAAGTTTTAAAATTGCTACAAGTTTAAACTGCCCTGAGTCCGGTTGACCATATTATCGAAACGTCATCGTGACGTCATATTTTCGCTACTTCACCAATCCAAACCAATTGTTCTCGGAAATGAAAACTTTAATATATTAGTTTCCGATATATTGGTCTCTGATCATCTGATCATAAAGAGTCTATAGCAGCGAGTCTAATGCGAACCATTGCGCACATTTTTTCTGAGTACTGTATAATTGTCAATTTTATGAGATTTTAAAAAAGTGCTACGGTAACTAATAGTTTTAGTTATTATAAATTTTTAGTTATTGATTAATTAATAAAGTATTATGAAATGAAATGATAATCATAATTTATTTGACACGACTCTTACCAATTTACCATTCATCTAAAAAATAACTAAAACTAGGTACAACAATTAATGAATAACGTAAATTTTCCAAGCTTCCAATTTAATTTTTTCACATTAATGAAATCAAACACGAACCACAATTTTTAAAATAATAAGCAATTTTGTGGTACCTTATCAGTTTTGCCATTTTTATAGTCGAGTCAGAGCAGAGCTTGTGTTATGGGTACTAGATGACTGATATTACATAATACTTCAATATTATTACATAGATAGATAGTTTTTATTATACATAGGAAACGACCAGAACACCCTGAACCAATATCTGCCCAATAAAAGGTTCCTGAGATCAGTCAATATCAGTTTACACGTTTACGCTCATGATAAATCTCATTCGCTTAATGTTATTGATACTCACTTCATAGTATCTCCTTTCATGTAATATTATCTATACCTACTAATATTGTAAAGAGGAAAGATTTGATTTTTTGTATGTTTGTTTGTTTGTTTGAATTGAATAGGCTCCGAAACTACTGGACCAATTTGAAAAATTCTTTTACCATTAGAATCCTAAATTTTCCGTGATGAACATAGGCTATATAATATTTTCAAAAAAGTTAGAGATTCGCATGAAAAATTCAATAATTGAACCGTGCGCTGTATATTCAACCTCTTTTTCTATTATGGCGCGTCATATATGTATATCGCACGGTGCTTGCTTTTTCTCTACGGCCAGTGTCAGTTATGGAGTGTCGAGTCAATGTCAAAAACCCCAATACTGTTAAAAAAAGTAAGGGATCCGTATGAAAACTGTGAAATCCATCGTGTTAGTGTGTATAATTTCTGAAATTTTTGTTTAATACCCGTGCGAAGTGCGGGCGGACCGCTAGTTAAGTTTATAATGCTCTATTTGGCATTTGGAGTCTATCAAGTTACGACATTTCCATGAACTGGACACTGGCAGAAAAGTGGCAAATCAGACACTATTGCCATAACGAAGAAGTCAAGTCAAGTCAATAAGAACGAGATAAGAACCCGTAACGAAGTCAAGTCAATAATAACAAAAATAAAAGGAAAAAAGTGTACATAATATGGACAATAAAAAAGAAGTAGAGAGTCTAAGTGGAAGTAAACTCTAAAGTGTAATAAAAACAACCGAACGGCAAATGTATCCGAAGCACTGACCAACTAAATATAATAATATAATATAGCACAACATGAACAAAATGAATTGTGCCTCGAGGAAAATTTGCGAGTACAGGTAGATCTGGATATCGTTTTCATCTTAAGGTCTTCGCATACCTTAGTATGTATATGTTTAAGATATAAGATAATAATAAATAAATTATGCTGTACAATCCACACAGCAACATCTAGCCCCAAACTAAGCAGTGAATGAGAATGAGAATGAGAAGAGAATGAGAAGAGAATGAGAATGAGAAGAGAATGAGAAAAGAATGAGAAAAGAATGAGAAGAGAATGAGAAGAGAATGAGAAGAGAATGAGAAGAGTATGAGAAGAGAATGAGAAGAGAATGAGAAGAGAATGAGAAGAGAATGAGAAGAGAATGAGAAGAGAATGAGAAGAGAATGAGAAGAGAATGAGAAGAGAATGAGAAGAGAATGAGAAGAGAATGAGAATGAATGAGAATATTTTATTTGCAACTCAATCAACAAAAACAAGACAGACTGATTAAAAAATCAAAACACAAAGCTACTAGTTTTTGCATGAGTCACAAAACGGTCTCTATCAGCAAGAGTTAGAAAAAACAGTTAGTTAGTTTTTTTAGTTAGGCAGCAGAGCTTGTGTTATAGATGATTGAAATACATGATACAATAGATTAGATATTTTTGATTATATATAGAAAACGACCAGAACTCCCTGAACAAATGTCTGCAGATCGTACAAACATCGTAAAACCCCCTGCGTCGTAGGTGGACCTTCACACGTTTACCCACAGAAATAGTGCCTTATTATTTAGATTTCTGTGGTTTGTAATCTCTTGGATTTGTTCAAAACACTACCTACCATAGTGGGGCCATGTTTATAAGCTTTCTTCTAAAAATGCAATCGAGTACTGATAGGTTGCAATCGTTTTACTAAGATTTTTTGGTACAGTCAAACTTAGGTTAACCTTGTGCAGGCTTTGAATAGTGTAGTTTTCACTTTGTCAGAGCAACGGGCAAACCCTAGGGGCAACATGTTGCTTCACACACAGCCCTACGTTCCCTTTCTATAGAGGTATACACTGGCGGCGGTCCGCCCCGGCACGGATATTTAACAAACGATTCAAAACTTATTAACTGTATATACTAGCTATTACACACTTTCTAGTTATTATACGCTTTGGGTTAAATTATTCAAGTTTTCATACGGATCACGAATCACTACTATCCCTAACTCTTTTGAAAATATTCTATAGCCTATGTTTATCATGTAAAATTATAATAGCGAAAGAATGTTTAAAATCCGTCCAGTAGTTTCGGCGCCTATTCAATTCAAACAAACAAACAATCAATCTTTCCTCTTTATAATATTAGTATACTGCCGTCCTTATCATAAGTGCAATAACTCGAGTTTTGGGCCAAACAGAGTTATATACATATTCGTGATCAGCAAAATGAGATCTACGTTTTCTTCTTTGACAGTTTTTACGTATCTATTACCATTCCCGTTTTTTTTTAAGCATAACCGCAATATATTAGGGATTTGGTCTTGGTTTACTTATCAAGAGTGAAATAACTTGAGTTGTGGCAAGGTAAGCTAAAATAATTACATTATATTACTAACGATAACTGCAATAAATATGGTTAATTTATTTTTAGTAAGAACATTCAAAATTAATAGGCCACATTTACTAGACATAAGTGAATAAACTATGAGTTGTTGCAGTTTTACTCAATTGGATTTCCTTCAAATAAAAAAAAAAAAACCAATAATTTCCTATTGTTCCAAATAAAAGTTCCGTAAAGACCAAAGAGCGCAAAGAACGAATCATAGCAGATTTGGTACCTTTAATGCCTATAACCAGGAGAGCGTTCTGGTTCAATTTACCTGAATCTTCCAGGGTGCCAAACTTAAATTAAGCAAAGTTAATTCTTTCTTTGTGTACTGAAAATTATTGAAACTGTATTCAGACTTTTAAAACTTTGAACTCGTTATGCCATAAATAAGGTAAAATACCTAAGATAGTTTCCCTGATTGTTTTAAAAAAAGGTATAAGTGAGATTTGTTTTCTTTTTAATTAGATTCTTAGTTCTTAAGTTGTATTATTAGTGTTAAAATTGAGATAATTTTATTAATACATAAATATGACTTTTTAGAGTTAAGCTTGCCAGACTGATTAAAGCTGATCTCGTTGTGCCTTATTAAGTTATTACATTAATCGGAACAGGCGATTTTCTGGCGACAACGCCCAGCCTAAACCGCTGATGCTAGAAAGCTAAAATTTGGAAGGTCCTTTTACAACACAACCACCCGCTAAGAAGGGTTTTTCGGAAATTCCACCCCTAAAGGGGTGAAAAGGGGGGTGGAAGTTTTTTTCGTCCTTTTTGTAACTCTGTAACCGGTGGCTCGATTTTCTTGAAATTTACAGGAAATACTAAACATACAAAAATATTGAACACGTATTTCAGGAGTTTTCAATATATTCCTGAAAATAGGGTGATTTGGGTTATTCAAGTTTGAGATTCGTAGTTTGGCTCCGTATTTAAATGTCTATAACTTTTTAATATAGCACACTAATGACTTGAAACTTTCAGTATGTACTGAAAAAACTATAAATCAAAACACGTGTTTCAGGATTTTTCAAAAATGTTACCATATAAGTATGAAAAGGAAGTTAAGGGAGGCTTAAAATTTACAGAGAAAACTACACAAACAAAAATATTGAATACGTATTTAAGGATTTTTCAAAATAATCCTGAAAATGGGATAAATACGGTTATTCAAGTTTGAGATGGACTAAAGTAGAATGTTTGAAGTCCATCGTGTCATTATCATTCACTATGAAAAAAACACAGTAAATGGTTATTTTTTAAAGAAAACCCTTACAACGGGATTACGTGATACATGATATGTAAAGCGGATTTCAGGAATTTCCGACTCTTAAAATAGGGTATTAGATGATTTCGTCAAGATTTTTTACCCTAAAGTCCACGCAAATGAAATTGCGAGGGGGTCAGCTAGTGTTTGCTTAGGTATACTTATGATAGTAGGTACGGCTCATTGTTATAAAAAATATTAGTTGTTTAGAGTGGTAGTGAGATTTCTAGAGTAAACTTAGTAGAAAGAAGTTTTTTTGACTGATTATGTAGGTATGACATACAAATAAAGATTCCATTACGTACCAAATCGTCTTATTTATACAGAATAAATGTAGGTGTTGGCTGTAAGGAGTTGGATATTTAATTTAATTGGAGTATGACAACTGACATCTAAGCTTATTTTACTAATGAAAACCGAAATATGTCAGACACTTATTGCACTAATCGGTTGAACATACTAGAAACAACGGGAATTACCTGCTACTCAAAAGTGAAATATGTTAAATTGCTAATGATAAGGGAAATAACTATACTACTTATTTCATGACTAGTAATCATTCTGTCTAGTTATATTAAGGTCCTAAACATAAGTAAAATTCTGTGATTTTAAGTACCTTAGTTAACACTTTTACCAATTTAAGGTACTACATAATATTCTATACATTTTTATCTATAGCCTTGTGAAAGTTTCAAGTCGATATCTTGTATAAAAATCGAGATACATGAAAAACAAAAAAAAAAATCTTTAGACGCGTTTTTCTCGAAAGTAGCTTTGACCTAGTTATTGCACTTATGATAAGGACGGCAGTATAGAGACTATCCTTAAGTTCATCAGTAAGAACCAAACGTGTCAATGACCGCCAGTTTAATATACCTACCTAAAGACATTTATGTTACATTTAAGTCCCTTACTGCCATCTTGCCCACTAAAGACATTTATAACGGCATATTTACCATCATTAGAGTTTTTAGTTTTCCAATATTGCGGCACAGTTTCATGCGCCAATACCATGGAACAACTACAACAATGGTAAATATCCCGTTATAAATGACTTTTGTGTTAATAACCATGACAGTTTCAAAAGTTTTATCTTGCCCACTGTTGGTCCCCAGAGAATGAGACGGCCCCGGCGGCACCGCTGGCTGACAGTGTCGGTGTTCTTCATCACCTACTCCATCTTCCAAGCGGTGTTCAGCGCCAAGATCACCCCCGAGACCCCTGAGGAGTCTTCTCCAAGCTATGACTACACGTCGCTCCCGTCCAAGACAGAGGCGTCGACAGGTATGTTGACAATACTATTTTATATTTATTTATTTGCCGTGTGGTGCCGGCATAGAATTTCACCACCCCAACTCTTCCCGTGGGTGTCGTAAGAGGCGACTAAGAGAAACACACCGGGGGGCGGGCAGCAGCGCCTTCTGCAGAACAACTACACCGAACTGCGATCCCCAACCCGCATGCCCAGCGTGGGGATTATGGGCAATAACCCCCACATAATGATGCCATCTATGGCGCTCATTAGGGGAGGCCTATGTCCAGCAGTGGACTATTATAGGCTGGTGATTATGATGATGATGATGATTTATTTATTACTAGCTACCCGCTCCGGCTTCGCACGGGTCCAACGCTGATACAAAAACGTTCCTCTTGGATCACTCTATCTATTAAAAAAAAACCGCATCAAAATCCGTTGCGTAGTTTTAAAGATTTAAAGCATACATAGGGATATAGGGACAGAGAAAGCGACTATTTTTATACTATGTAGTCAAGTTTAGTAACTAACACTTGATTTTCCAGTAAACTAAATGAATAAATAAACACAATTAAAAAAACAATTACACTAACTACAAAGATTAAAACACATTATTAATAATTACGTACCTAATAAATTCAAATATAAAATAAATCAAAATATGTTATTTACACATTACAAATCATGGTTACGTACGTTAACCGCCACTGTCGTTATTGGAGTCTTCTGCGCTCAAGATGACATTGGTAAAGTTCTATTGATATGTTTCTGAAATATTTAATAATAAAGTATTATTGAATCTTATTTTCCATAAACTCGGGCTATAGTGACCCGATCCTTTGGGAGGCATGCGTGGAGCCGTAGCCAACTGCCTTTTCTATATTATTTTAAAATACGCTGTTCTTGGGTGGTTATCATACAATGAGGAATGTGTTATGGTATGTTACCTATTGAAGTGTTCAACGAGTCAAAGGCCGTGCTTAGGGTATGCAACGTTGCACTCGGCGCAGCATTCTACGATACACGCAACTCAAGGACAGACGCGTATGAATAACCGCGATCAACCGCTACGTTAGAACTTTTGGCTCGTGTAATAATT
Organism: Eupithecia pulchellata; assembly: GCA_963931895.1. Lineage (NCBI taxonomy): Eukaryota > Metazoa > Arthropoda > Insecta > Lepidoptera > Geometridae > Eupithecia > Eupithecia pulchellata. The sequence continues at coordinate 1,855,588 of OZ007544.1, forward strand.
AGCAGGGTACCTAGTGATATACAAGGACTTCCGATCGAAGGTGACGTCCGTATTCCAAAAACTCAATTTTTTTTTTTATTGAAATTATAAAATAAGATTTTCTAAATATTACAATAACTTAAAATCAATACTAACTACAATAACGAATCAATCAAGCATCCTTTATTTCATCACGCTCGCAAAACCTCAGACATACCAACAATAAACTCTTATATTCATCTGCAAAGATACTATGAAATCCTTTACTGATGATAACAGCAATTTACATGTCAGAGACAAGGAAAGCAGTATAGTTTTTATTGTTGATCTTAAATCTAATATTAATATAGACTTTATTGAACCACCAATACCTAAAGGTAATAATTATACACGATCTTAATACTTAATTTATCTAGAATGGCACAATCTCTTCTAGGCACCCTTTAAATAATGCATTTCATAGTAATTAAAATATTTCTTAAAAAAAACCATGAAAAAATTTAATTTTGCTACAACACGTAATATGCTTTTTAATTTTTTTTTTTATTTTTCCGTATTAAACCTTTTATTTTACCCAATTGTAATCAATAAACCAGTTGCAGCGTTAGATTATCATTTCCCTTGTTTCCACGTACCTCTAACTACAGGGTGGGCCTTGGAGTTTTGCGAATTTAAAAACGCTATAGCGTTGGACCTGGTTAGGGGAGCAAGGCGCGGGAGGTGGGGATGTGTAGCTCGGTTCTCGGAAATTCAGTCGCGATGGAGAACTATACGGGGGAACAGCGTGCGTTCTGTGTAAAAAATTATTACAAAAATGCCGATTCGTGCGTTATTGTTCGACGTTTATTTCGCTCTCACTATGGATTGCATGACTTAAAACAGTGTCCTAGTGAAAGTTTGATTAGGGCGTGGGTCAGAAAGTTCGAGGCTACCGGTTCGACCCTCAATCAGAAACCTAAGGGACCCCAAAAGACAAAAAGGTCGGAGGAAACCATAAACGAAGTTGGAGCTTCCGTACTACGCAATCCTGGGCAATCAACTCGCAAGCGATCAGCTGAGCTATAATACCTGGTATAACACCTGTTCTAAAACACGATTTGACTTTAACATGCAAACAAGTGTAATCTCATAATCGCGTTACATTATCTTTCAGATGAGCTAAAAGTGACCACCCCAGCAGGAGTGAGTGAAGATAGCGAAGAGACGAGCTCTGAAGGTAATAAGAAAAAGATGAAGGGATTGCTGGATGAAGAAGACGACAAGAAATCTCAGAAAGATGCTGGATACACAGAGGTTAGATAGATAGATTAATTCTTTATTTCATAAACTTACAAATATAATATCATGGGTAAGTACTAAAGTTAACTTAATCTATGGCCATGGAATTGGCGGCCTTATCGCTTATAGCGATGCCTTCCAGGCGACCAAGGTTGAAGGAAAATATAGGACGGCGGTGCTTAAGCTAACCTGAATATCATATACCAACCTACACTGAGGTTTGTATTTACTCTATTTAATTTACTTTATTTTCTAAGTTTGTTTGTATGCTGTTTTTTTGTGAACCAAATAAAATAATTATCTATCTATTTAAAACTTACCTTAATTATGTGTCCTATCATGATTCCAGGACCCTGAAATAACGAAAGTGCGAGAAACTGAGAAGACTTTGCTGATGAAATCTTCTATCCCGACGGTACATCCTCTCAGGCCCAATTGCACGCCGCCCGCCATTGAACAGGTGAGTCAGCTCTCTGTTACGTCTTAATTTCGTTGTTTTACAAAAAACTGTTTGACTAGAAAAGATACTAGACATAATTTATTTTACTACTTGCTTTAATTTAATACAGCGTTGGCAGCGTTGGCGTAGCACTTTTTGATATTTATGATGTTTGATAAATTTTATCAAACCGGTTTCACTTGTTCACAAAGAGAAATATGTCTTTAGAATTCTAAAGACTCATACTTTAGCCAGAAAGGTGAAGGAAAGGTACAGTAAAGGAATGTCTTTACCTTAATTTTCAGGCTAAAATGTGACTCTTTAGAATGCCAAAGACTCATAATAATAAATAAAACTTTCATTGTTGCTTTTCAAATCAAAAATCACTTTTGATTTCAATCAAAAATCACTTATGATTTCAAAGGCATTGAACTTTATCAAAATGTTTACATTGACATTAAACCTTTCAATGTAAATACATTGTAAACCAGGTCCTAATCATTATTTGATTAGCTTAACACGCTGTTTGGTTGTTTTCAGTTCCCCCGTCCTCTGATGGGTCAGAACGCGCGCAAGCACGGCGGCCTCATCATCCACATCCTGGTCTGCGTGTTCACCTTCATCGGCCTCGCCATCGTCTGCGACGAGTACTTTGTGTCCAGTCTCGACCGCATCTGTGAAGGTATGATCTTCATTTTCATCTGGTTTGTGTATTTACCTTGAGATTTGTTGTCGTCTGTGACCATGTACGTTGTCTCCAGTCTTGAACGCTCTGTGACAGTATGTTTGTCATCGTCAACAGCTCAACCCAGGAATAGAATCTGGTAAAACTGGGTATACAATCCAGAGAACCTCTCTACTAGACCAATTTAACAGTCCAAAAGCTTAATGACTACTGACTGGTGGCGCAGTTTGATATTGGATAAGTATTGCTTCAACTTAAAAACTAACAACCTAACAGGGTTGAGGATTCTTCTACTATTCTTTACTTCCTTAAAATTATTGAAGTGAACAAATAATCAGTCAGTCAAAAGTGATCACTTTAGTTCCTAGTTTTACGCAATTTCTATTTTGTGACGTGTCAAACTATACTGTAAGATTTAGTGGAAACGAATCACTTTGATAATTGATATTATCAAATTATTTTGACAAGCGTGAGCGTGGGCCCTAAAATGAATAAAAAGTTACCAACTTGATTCATTTTAGGGCCCACTTTTTGATGTCGATCGACTCATTCTTTTGGTTAAGAGTGCTCCCGTACTCTCCTAGTCAAAAACAATACTCTGTATATGGTGAGCATCCGAGTTCGCGTTTCAGAGTTCAAGCTGGCTCCCGACGTGGCCGGCGCCACGTTCATGGCAGCCGGCAGCTCCGCGCCTGAGCTGGCCACTGTCGTTATTGGAGTCTTCTGCGCTCAAGATGACATTGGTAAAGTTCTTTTGAAATGTTTTAATCTGAAACATTATTTTATTATGGTAGGTATCTCATTTTCCATAAACTCGGGCTCTATAGTGACCCCATGCGTGGAGCCGTAGCCAACTGCAGAGAGGCACTTTAGAGAGTTAATTTTAAAGGCACACATAGCGGGTATCCTCCTCGTTTGCACAATACGATACACCAGGTGTTATTAATATTAAACGTAATAATCACAGAAGCTACAATAACATGTGTGTAAATGATAATTATGTCTACGTCTATGTTTCCAGGTGTATCCGGCGTCATAGGCTCAGCGGTGTTCAACATAATGTTCGTGATCTCTGTCTGCGCGCTGTGCGCCGGCACCGTCTCGCATCTCAACTGGTGGCCGCTCTGTCGCGACTGCTTCTTCTACGCCATCTCCATCCTCGTCATGCTTTGCACCATCTACAATGGCTACGTGTCTTGGTGAGTCTGAGATTCGGGATTTTTAACTGCCTGTACCTCATAACTAAGGCCTTTCCTGGAGGATATCGGGTGGTTAAATTAGCAGACCCACCCGTCATGCAAAAAGGGCCCACCTGTGGCTTAGTTGCGGGAACCAGTCCAGAAACAAGTAGTTGAGGATATTTTCTAGTACATCGCTAGATAAAATGCAATTGGAGTAATTCCACCCGATAGAAAAAAATCACAAAGTTTCCTCTAACTAAATAAAACTTTGAATGATCAGTGTGAATAGAAAAATGAATAAAATGACACAAAATGTATATCAAAAAATTGCAAACGTTGTTATGTAGTGCATCACTAGAAAAGATTTTTATATGCCATACAAATATTTTTCAAAACATTTAAATATGTACACACTCGCCGAGACGCCACAAAGAGTGCTCATGTCGGGAATCCTCGCCTAACTAATTAACGTCGGCATTATTTTGAATAACTTCCTACGAGATAAGAAGAATATCTGTGGTGCGGTGGGCGAATGGCTAGTGAAACTGTCTGTAATTATTGCTTTTATTTTACTTTCATTTGGGGCGAGGTAGCGATATACGTTTTTTCTGACCGTAAACTGTACCATCGCGTTAAGCATAGAACCAGAATGCAAACCAATTAAAACCGAGCCTTCCATGCCATAGTTGCAGTCTACAGAATTTAAAGGCCTGATTTTATAAATCAGTCACTAAATCTTACCTGATATCCATTGTTCCAGGCCCGAAGCCCTGTTCATGCTGATAATGTACGGCGTGTACTGCGTGGCGCTCCGCTTCAACACACAGCTGGAGCGGTGGGCGATGACCCTGCCGCTGCCCATCAAACTGCCCACCAGGGAGGAGCAAGCTGCTCTTGTCACTTACAAGTACGTATTAACTGTCCTACCCCTTAGGGGGCGCGGGGCGGGGAACGGTACCCGAGAAGATTGATATTGAGAATAGAACCTGAACTGCAATCCCAACTTTAGTCGGGAATGCATTTGAATTGAACAAAAATTATTCGTGTTGATATGTCCAAGTTGTCTTTAAGAGGTTATGGATCTAGCTATAACCCTGTATATGTACAGAAAGTTTAAAAAAGCTCTCTCGTACCCAGGAGTGGTGTTCCGGCCGCGCCACCGGCCGGCAGCCAGGACTATGCACAAGTGGACGGACAGACCAAGGAGACTCCCATGGGAGGGGATGCCGGTGAGTTATCATTAGGTATAAATAGAGATATAAATATGGCATGCGCCATTTGACACCGTAAAATCCGGTAACGCGATCAATGGCCATCTGCGGTCAACAGCATTATAAACCTTTTTACAAATGACAAATTAGGCTAAAACCACTCAGGCCACTATTTATTATTTATCCTTTGGTGGCTTTAGTATCGCTGCGGCCATTGATATGCCTATTGTGATCGCCACCACTCAGGTACTGACATATGGCTATGGCTTTAGTAGCTTTGCCTTATCTTCTGCTGTAGTTACAAAACTAAATAAGCATTATAGTCCATTCAAAAAAAACCACTCGACACCCATCCGAAATGTACTGTTATGCGACCGGGGTATGGAAAGGTTTGATAAAAATTTTATTTTTAAATCTCAAAAGAATTGAGTTGGAGACAAATTATGGACGCGTGTTGCTTGATCAATTGCTCAACCGAGACTGACACGAAAGAAATCACTACGAGAGCTGTGACCACAGAACACTAATACTCTAACGGCTGTGACCGAGTGGTGGCAAATGCAACGCAGCGATAGCTAAGCAAATTCACATAAACGAAATACCCGTGAATTTATGTAAATACATATTTCCCAAGTTGAAAGAATTATGCGACGTGAAAATATTTAATTATTTTTTTTATGATATTATTATTTTTAATTTATTTGTAATTTACGTATAATTAATCTCAAATATGGACACTTTTTATAAATTTCTGTATTGATGATGACTGAAATAAACTCATTGAATTGAATAAAAAAAAACAAATTATAATAATAATTAAAGAGTATATACATAAGGATGGATGGATGGGACAAGCTGAAGATAGGGCGCTATGTCGCTCATTAGGGGAAGCCTATGTCCAGCAGTGGACTAACATAGGTTGTTGATGATATCTTAAAGTGATCCTGTTTACACTATCGATTCCAGGGTACAATCCTGACGGTGCGTACGTGAACGCAGCGTACAACGCGGAGCCTGTCCCCGTGTGGGACCCCACGCGCGCCTGGGACCCCAACCAGAGCTGGGACGAATCGGTAAATATATAAACAAAATAATAATGAATGAATACTAAATAATAAATAAGTACAAATATAAATAAAAAAAATATTTTTTTAATTAACTACTTTATTGCACTTCGATCAATGGTACAGGGGTGGGTAAATGCCGAGGCGTTATCTACCTGCCGACCAAAACACAAAGTTAATACAAAAGTTAAGTTGGCGTGCTAGAATTTCAAAAAGGAAGAAATAACAGAGAACCTATGTATAAATAATATGTTTGAAGCCTATTCTATATATCTAAATACAGATATAGATTAGATATAGATACAGAACAATAGTTTTAAATTCTAAATTTACCACTATCAACTGATGGTAAATGAAGATGTGGCTGAATATACGAGCTTCGACCAATCAATTGATTGATTAGTCGTAGCTAGTACCACGAAGAAGCCAATTGGCTACCTCTGTGGCGCGGTGGGTGAAGGTCCGCCAGCGACGCAGGAGGTTGCGGGTTCGATTCCATAAATGTTTGTATGATTTGCAGATATTTATTTAGGGTGTTCTGGTCGTTTTCTATGTATAATGAACAATATTATATTATGTAGTATATTGTTCTGTTTTTCTTTGGTGTTTGTTTATTATTACGAGTAATCGCTACATATCGTCGCTCTTTCCTGTTCCCTGATTTTTTTATTATTTATTTAAGTGTGTATGTGTGTTACTGGGTTTCAAATAAATTTATTTTATTTCTTTCTTTTCTTATTACAAAGCAGGGACAACAGCAACAGTCGTGGGGCGCTCCGCCGCCGGCCGCGGCTGTGCCCGCCACGCAGGGCTCCACCCCGGCCACCCCCGCCGTCGCACAACCGCCCCCGCAACAGGTAAATACAACGTGTATCATAATATGTGTACTAAGTCGAAGGAGGAGGTTTCAGACCCCAATGGTGTCAGTTGTAGGGGAGATATTTTTTTAGTTTCCCATACAAAAAGTTTTAATTTACTAGTGCATAAAAACGTGACAACCCTATCATACTATACCTATACATACTAACACTGCGATGGTAGGTAGGTATTTATCTTCGTAGAGTTCCGTTGGTTCCCATATTGCGGGAGATTAGAGAGCCTAAGCTGCGCGCAACTTTAGACTAATGTGTCACGTAACGTAAGCTACAACCTGACGTTCACTTTCCAGCCCGCTGCGCCGGAGTACTACAAGGCGAAGGAATATAACCCCGAGACTGCGATCGACCCGCTCGTCAAGCCTATTGGAGCCAGTAAGATATTTATTTTATCCTATAATTAACTGTCTAATTTAGGGGATATAGCCCTAGTCTATTGTCTCTGCTTAGCGTTAGGATTTGGTACTGTTTATCAAGGACTTTGAACCTGTACTGTTTATCAAGGACTTTGAACTGTACTGTTTATCAAGGACTTTGAATCTGTACTGTTTATCAAGGACTTTGAAGCTGTACTGTTTGTCAAGGACTTTAAATCTGTACTGTTTATCAAGGACATTGAAGCTGTACTGTTTATCAAGGACATTGAAGCTGTACTGTTTATCAAGGACATTGAAGCTGTACTGTTTATCAAGGCCTTTGAAGCTGTACTGTTTGTCAAGGACTTTGAAGCTGTACTGTTTATCAAGGACATTGAAGCTGGTTTAGTTAAACTCCCGAAAACCTGTCTATAATTATTTACCCACTTTGCAGATCCGGTGCAGCTAGCATGCTGGTACGTCGCCTTCCCAGTGCACTGGACGTGTCGCCACACGATGCCGGACTGCCGCGGGCGCTGGTACCCCATCACCTTCGTCATCAGCATGCTGTGGATCTCATTCTACTCCTACTTTATGGTCTGGATGATCACTATTATCGGTGAGGCAACCTTCTTTGTTACAGCCTTTTTTTAATTGTTCAAACCTATGTGGTGTTTGGAAACCCGCGTGGATTAGAACCTCTTTCTTTTTTTTTAATAATTATTATCCTTTTAAGTCATGAATATGCCGAAAGGGCTATTCAAATATTTTTTCCGTACTAATAGCTAGTATTGGTGGGTGATAATAGCTAGTATTACATATTATTATTTTTAAATTTCATTTTAATGTGACTAACTGCCATTTCTGTACTAGTTCAATCATCATCATCAGCCTATAATAGTTTACTGCTAGACATAGTTTTTCCCTAATGAGCGCCATAGATGGCATTATTTATCATTTGGGGGTTGTTGCCCATAATCCCCACGCTGGGCATGCGGGTTGGGGATCGCAGTTCGGTGAAGTTGTTCTGCAGGGGCGCTGCTGCCCGCCACCCGGTGTGTTTCCCTTAGTCGCCTCTTACGACACCCACGGGAAGAGTTGGGGTGGTGAAATTCTATGCCTGTGGGGCCACAGGACAACAAGTTCATTAAATAAATAAAATAATTATCTATGTATGATATTGACAAATTCGGCAGGCTACACGCTCGGTATTCCGGACACGGTGATGGGTCTGACTTTCGTAGCGGCCGGCGTGTCGGTGCCTGATGCCTTGTCTTCACTCGCCGTCATCAAGGAAGGGTGAGTCACGTGCTCTAATGCCGGCTGTACACACTCGTGCAATCTCGAAGCAGGCCGAGCACAAGTGTGTACATTGTGGCTCTCGTAATCTTGTTGAGCAAACGACGTGAAAAGAAGTTAAAGCCGGTATAAAAACTTTCCTTCGCCAATTCTTAAAAACCTATCAATCAAGTATAAACGGAGTTTGCTGATCGATCCATCTGAATTGTAGAAGGCGATTGTAGATTTATATTTTACTGGAAAGATATAAGTACAATACTTTCCAAAAATAGAATTATTAACACTATCACTATTTTCCTCAGTTACGGCGACATGGCTGTTTCCAATGCAGTCGGCTCCAACGTGTTTGACATCCTGGTCTGCCTGGGTCTGCCCTGGTTCATCCAGACCGCCATCATCCAGCCCGGCTCGCATGTCAACGTCATCAGCAAAGGTACTGTGCTAGTTCATTATCATATCTGTCACATGTCGATATCCAAGAGTTGCCTGGATCTGCCCTGGTTCATCCAGACCGCCATCATCCAGCCCAACTCGCATGTCAGCGTCATCAGCAAAAGTTCCAGCACCTTTGAAACTGTCTAGAGGAAATACTTATAAATATAATAATTCCAGGTCTAATCTACTCTACGCTTTCCCTGTTCTCCACGGTCATCTTCCTGGTGGTAGCGACCCACGCGAACGGGTGGAAGCTCGACCGGAAGTACGGGGTCGTGCTGATGATCTGGTACATCCTCTTCATAACCCTCGCCAGCCTCTACGAGCTCAACGTCTTTGGGGAGTTCAACCATCCTGACTGCATCTCCATCTATTGAGGTGTTCCTTTTTGTGTATCTCTTCTGTAGATTATTGTAGATCCGTCTATTGAGGCGTAACTTTATGTCACGCATTCTTAAATCTCTTGTTTGTTATTCTTAAGTTGATGATACTTTTTCTGACAAATGTTTCTTGGTGATCAAATATATTCTCGTAGCTTGTAGGTAAATGTGAAAAGGCTTGCGCGTAACATTTATGAATAACCTGGTAGCAATCGCGTAGCAACCTACGTGTTTCATAGCAAACCTACGGGTTTCGTGTCATCCTTCGAGTCTCGTAGCAAACGTATTTCGTAACTACGAGTTTTGTAGCAACCAACATGCTTCGTAGAAACGGTATTTCGTACGATTTTCGTAGCAAGCTATGAACATCGTAGCAAGCGTGTTTCATGCCTACGAGTTTCGTAGCAAAGGCGTAGCAAGCTACAAACATCGTAGCAAACGTGTTTCGTGCTTACGAGTTACGTAGCAACCGCGTAGCCACCTACGAGTTTCGTAGCAACCTGGAAGTTTCGTAACCAACTTTAAGATTTAAAATAGTCAATGCAACAGGCCTCTTATTCAATCGTTATAAAGTTTATTTTGCGATGCGCAAGAATAGTAAGAACCATCGCTTCTGGAATACCACCCAGTGTATAGCATTTAGGTTATGTTCTAGTCACGTAGTTATTATAGTTAGCTCATTTATTGTTTTGTAAAGAACTCGTTACTTACTGCACTTATGTACTCTTTATGACTGGCATAACTAGAAAGAAAAATCTTGTAAAATGATCTATTAGCTACTGGATTCAAAGGACTCGGTAGGGATTAAGTATTAGATTTCTGACTAACCCTCCAATACTGAAACTCAACTTAGTTTTGTGTACGACTCAAGTGAAGAATCTTTGACACATTTTCACTGAAAGCTGTCAAAGAATCAGTACTGAGACTTCTTAAATCTGAGTTACTTTTCGGTATTCGGTGGTAAGTTTATTTAACTTATAAAAATCTGCCAAGTGTAAGAAACAGGAAAATCGTTGTTACCTTTGGTAACATAACTCTCTGGGTAGCTAATACTGCAGGGTCGAAACAAGGATTAGATCAGTATAAATATTACCAGCTTGATTTGACAGTTGTTTGTAAGGGTAACCTCGATGATTTCAGTATAAATGTTATTAAATAAGTTAGTTTTCCGGCCTACGTAAAATTTGTTGAGGTATATCTTTAACAGTATTATTAGATTAAGATCTCAACTAACGCAGTTGTCTTATGATTGGTATTGATGTTAGAATATCTTTTATATATTTATTGAGCACATGAGTTATATAATGGCTTGGCTATATCTATAATAATAATGATAAAATAATAAAATAATGCCGGACATCTTTTTTTTTTTTTTTTTTTTTTTTTAGGTTTAGGTTAGATTGTATAGTGAATGATGCATGCTTTTACACAAACATTGTAAGTGTTCAAAATTTGTGGGTTTATTCTTTGTCCGTCGCGTATGTGGTAACATTTTTTTTTTAAATTAAAACAATGTTATGTGCTTTGATAAAAATAAAACAGTAATTAGAAAGTTACTCCTCTTTAGTAACTTACATAGGTATCTTTATATAAATAAAAGGTGGTTTTATAAATAACATTTAGATTTTTGAAATACGCGTCGGACAAAGTTGAGATATTTGTAAAAAGCTTTTTTGGGGTGAGACCAGCTTGCGCACAATCCATACTGTCTATTCTATAAACTAGTTTCTTCCACGCACTGTGTGTACTTATAAATCTTGAGGGTGTAGCTGGCACGCAATTTCTTAAGAGGTTCAAACGTCATTGTGTCCCAGGTTTACGTTCTAGGGGCGGCCCTGTATTTCGTGCAATGCTATATCAACTTATGAATATTAATAGATTTAGTAAGTGTTTATAAAACATTTTGAACAATAATAGATTTTTTAATAAAATTGTTAAATTAAGTAGCTGAATTAATAATTATCAGACATTTGTCGACTAGTTTAAATAAGTTAAAATCAATTATATTTTTTTGTGTTTGGTGTTTATGTTGAAACTTTAGTTGCGCTTAAAAACAAAACATCGACATATTACGAATTACCTACACTGTAGTTTAGCATGTTGAAGAGCCTAGACGGTAACTTCCTAAAGTAAGAAATCTACAAAATAATTACATTATTACTACTCGCTATACTTTTTCAGCTCCCACCTTCCGTAAAATCTTCCGACAACGAGCTAAATCTATATCTTCCCATAGGTTACTACTAAAGCATAATTGTTGATGTTTTCCAGAATATAGCAACTGAAATACCTCGTTTATCCCATTATTTTCTTTTTATTCTCAACCCTTATATTCTGTGATCTATTTAAATATTTACTAGTATTGTGGTACCATTGTCCCTATGTAACACTTGTAGTTTATGATGTTCAATTTAATTATGTTTCTCCTTATAGTGTAAGTAAATGTTTGTAAAATTTATATGGAATAAATAATGTTCACTGTTGTAAACAAATCGTACCTACATAAACATATATAAGTATCACATCATTAATATTTCGATCGTAGTGGATGTAAAAAGACAAAATTGATATAGATCTCATCTGTTATGGCGCTGTCTTTTTATATTCATTCCTATGCACAGACATTAGTTATAGATACCTATTTCTAGGTAATATTTTGCTTAGAAACATGTAAAACATTTATAGCAAATGTTTAACAGCAAATATAAAAGACAAAGTCAAATAATGTAGTAAAATTAAGTGTTCTAAAAGTTACGTAACCTATTCTATCCATATTATTTTTAGAATGTAGTGTTTTGACAGCTTGAGTCATGTTTAAAATATATGAGCCTTGATATCGCTCAACGTGCGGTCGCTATTTTGTATGTGTACCTATTTATAAAATATATACCTATCGTACAATCATATTCATATAATAAATTGTTCATCATTCATACCTACTCTTAGACATTTTAATCATACCGCCTCCACTTATAAATTCCAATGGTGTAAAAACTTAAGTAATATGCCTTAGCTGTGGAAGACGAAGTCAATTTTAATATTTCAAACCACGAATTTTTGGTTTGAAAAATATTTGAAACAAAGTTCCCATATTAATCTACAAACAAAGCACATTAAAAAAATGTTACAATATAACTTATGCCCCCTTTCTTCGTTCTAAGTCCGTGTCTGTACGGATCAAGAAACTTCGTAACTAAATTAAATGTGCATCAATTAATATTGTCAATTTGATGTTTATTCAAGTAGATATTAAGATTTTACATAGTAAAGCGATTTAACAAATTTTAAAGTACCAACCCACCTACGTGTGCCCTAGTATAAATAAATGCTCGTAAAAATTAACTCCTTTGTATTCCTAAGTTATCGGTAACGATATGATAAGTTACTCCTGCTAGGGCCTTTGCTGGTCAGTTTATATAATGTACCTAGGCACTTCTAGAACGCGTTTTCTGTGTAACCCAGGTACTTTCTGGGTTACAAATCAATTTTAGTTAAATGATTAGAAGTTTCTCGAATTGTAGTGATGTAAAGCATTTTATCCGATGACAATTATTGGTGAAATGAGGTGGTCGTCCCGCCATTTTGCATTCTGTAATAAATTAGCACATTTAAACTATCAAGTGCTGTATTAGATTCAGTACATAATGCCTAGTCTATTTCCCGCTTCTGTCCATATGAATTTAAAGGACCATTATTATTAAAAATGTATCAAAATTCGTGTCATCTGTCAGGATAAACAAAATCACCCAACACCCATGTATCTGATGATGTGGTACCTATTACTGATGAAGGATGAGGATACCTAGGTGATGATTCGATGAAGCAAGAACGTTGAAATTCACTTGCGTCAGGGCCCTTTATTCTAACAAAAATGGACATCGTTTCCCAATCTAAGCTAACTAGATAGCAATAATGCCTTTCTTTCTATTTCGATGTGTTATGAAAAGGACGGCAAGTTATCTAGTCTATTCGAATCAGTTTCGGTTTGGACACACCTGAATCAACACCACTGCCACAGAAAGATTGGATAAATGATATATAACTAAGTCAGGACCTGTCAACCTACATCTTAGCCATTGCATTATAGGACACACCCGACAGTTCTCACATAAAAACGCAGATACGCGCCGAATTAACAAGAAACAGAAAACAAGCATAAATCAGGGACCTAAAGGTGCGTCCAGATTTTAAGTAACAAAACACGATGTAAAACATAGTTAATTAACATATAAAAAAATATCAGAGCGTCTGGTTGAAGCGACACGTGACCCGAGAGCTGGTCAGTATCTGGCGCAGGGCATCAGCATTGCCATACCTACAGCGAGGCAATGCAGCCGGTACTTGGGGATGCTTCGACTGGTAATGGAAGGATATTCTTTGTATTATTTGATTGTAATTTTCTATAGCATGTTTTATAGTGATTATCTCTTAATTAAAATTAAGAGTAGAATGTATTTAGTACTATATCTATCTATGTATGTAATTTTTTGTACCTATTAAGTTCAACAGTCATCTAGTCACCATAACACCTCTTAGCTTGGGGCTAGATTATGTACCTATTCTATGTGGATTGTCCAGCATCATTTATTTATTTGTTTATAGATAAGTAAAGGCTAGTGCCTAACAACATTATGTTACCTATAAAACAAAATAGGTAGGTATCATAGGTATCTTTTATAGATTGACAACACACTAAACAAAGAGAAGAGCAACCAATGTCATTTGCTATTATTGTAAAAGTTATCATGATACTTATCTGGATGCACCCTTAGATTTCTTTCATGTCTGAAAATTCCTCATACAACTGCTGGTTAATTTAGGTCCCTAAATCTAAAGTTAGGTTACAGTTGAACGTAGATACGTTTAATGAAACTGATAAAAATGGTCTGTATTTAGGGTCCTGAGAACTCACTCAATGTCATAGATATTCCAAAAAGTTTGCATACGTTAGAGGTAGTTCTGCAAGCCTTGCGGGCATTGTGAGGTTATTGTTAATTACTGTATTAAGTTATAAGACAATGTTGAATAAAGTGTAAAAATACTTTCTTGTTTTATTACTTACCCAAGGTACCTATAACTAAAGAAGTTCTGCACGAAACCTTTCAGAATAGTGCTAGGTAAGCAGTAAAGATAAATATATTTTATTTGCTTATGTACAATAGATGTTTGTCACTGCGAGTTATTTGCAGTAATCATAATTTATTACAGAAAAAACTAGAAGCGCAAGGCTACCAATAAAATAAAAACACAACCCTCAACGATGGGTAATCCTCGAGCGCAGCGAAAAGATTCAAATTCGTATTCTCCAACGAACCATAGACGAATGGAATGATTAGGTTTCATAATAAAAACTAGTGGTAAATTGTTACCAGCTGCCGTCAGGCAGCTGGTAACTTTAACAGTCATGTTGGAGACATTAATTTACTTAGGCTTACATCTGTGTTTATCTTTGAGGCGAACTAAAAGATGTCTGCTAAATTGAAGCATTGTTATTTCTCTTTTCTCTCTTGTGTATGGAGACGAGAGAGAATGACTTTATGTCAATGGAATGCCATTGATATACGTCAGAGTAAGAAATTGCATTACCTACCTAGCAAGCAACTGTTTTAATTAAGCTGGCCATTGTGAATAAGGAGACCAGCCTTTATTTTTATAGTTTTGACAACTATCAAGAAAAAATGTTGAACTGTTTGGAGTGAAAATTGCAATGAGTTCACAATTTTCCGGCAGATATAAAGATGATACCAGATATCAGGACGTAATGACTAGTCAGTTTCTGGCGCAGTCTATCATCATAGCCATACAGCGAGGCAATAACTATATCTAGAATGGCACGATCAGCAGTCTTATTGCTAACAGCGAACTCTTCCAGGCTTCTAGGATATGAACGGTACGTATTCAAAACCGGTAGGTACATTATTTTTACTATTTGAATATAATGCACACCTGCTTCCGCGTTGAATATGTTTGTCTTGACACCACTCTATAAGATCTCACTCGATAAGATCTCTTATAAGATCTGATATGGTAGGTAACAATAATTATGTAAAAAAAAAATTATTTGATTTGATAACCATTTCAAAGCCTGAACACTCAAATAATATATGAATGAATGAATCGGCTATAAAAACTCAAAATTCATTTTGTATTCAGCGTTCCGTTTTCATGTAGCTGTTTCGCATGTTTGCCAATTATAGAAAATAAAACTAATAAGCATTCATTATAATTATAACAGTATCACAAGCACCATTGATAATTTTGAAATTCCTTTGTTCAAGGTTATAATAATATAAAATACGTGGCGGCGCTAATTTGGCTTGCGGAAACAGGAACAGTCTAAATACTACTAGATTCTAGTCATCTTCCGATCCTTATCCCACGCTAGATTCGGCACAACATGTATTTTTCTTCCAATCCAAGTCAAGCAGTCAGCCGCAATCTCTAAGATTAGGTACTACGAGATTCTTATATCTTTTGGAGCCTGAAACTGTGCCGAAATGTTGATAACTCAAAACTCAACTGACGTGGCATTACGATAATAGTCGGACATGTTTTATTTTATAATATTTTTATTGTGTACTTACTTAATAGAATATGGGATCAGATCAGATACACTTATTATGGATCAGTTGAGCTACCGCAGTTTATTATCAACAATTAGCTCAATTGTTTCAATTGATTACTACTAGTTTTGTTATTTAACCCAGTTGGCGCCGGCCTTATAAAAAGGGGCAAAAAACCTAAATATTTGTATCCGCATTTACCGTCGTTTTTTTTGTATGTTGACATGGATATTTTCAATTGTCATGTTATCCAGTATATAGGAATTGCAGGAGATTATTGGAATAATTCCCTAAACGTAGCAATTTACACTACGTCTATCTTTAGATTTTTATTATACTTTATAATAAACAGAATGGTAATTATAAAATAAACATTTTAATTTTAAAACAATTTAAATAGTTACATATTTGAACCGGGAACCGAACCCGCTACACGAGAAAAATAATTACCCTGTAGCTTTATCAAGGATTATTTTTTGCTAAATAACATATGTAGTATCAGAAATAAAAGCATCAAAAAAATAACTTAAACTAGGTACAAACTTATTAGTATAATAAAACGTATAATTAAACTCTAAACAGAGAAAAATCACTTAATTAGAAATAATGAATAACGTAAATTTTCCAAGGTTCCCATAAAAAAATTCACATGAATGAAATCAAACGCGAATTTTACCAAATTCGTAAATATAATCATCAATGTACATAGTAATCAGTTTGCCATTTTTATCGTCGATTCAGTTCAATTAATAATAAGAGGTCCCTGAGGTCCGTCAATATCATGATATTACAAGTTTACGCTCATGATAAACCTCATTCGATTAATGCTATTGATACTCACTTCAAAGTATCTCCTTTCATGACTGGCATAAAAGTGGTCAAAAATACACTTTTTTACATACATCCCTAAAGACGCAGACCAAGTAAATTAAAAGTTTCAATTATTTCTGCTGTGTTTAGGCGAACACTAGGGACAAATTTTTGTACGATCTGCAGATATTTGTTCAGAGTGTTCTGATCGTTTTCTATGTACCAATAAAAAATATCTATGTATAATCTATTGTATTATGTATACCAGTCATCTAGTGCCCATAACACAAGCTCTGCTTAAGTAAGATTAAATTGAAATTAAACAGAGCAGATATTTAACTCTGTTTAATTACAAAGTTGCCTTAGATCAGTGAGTAGTAATGTAATAGTATTGCAATGCCTTAGATTGCTGTTATTTTCTTGTGATCATCAT
Organism: Eupithecia pulchellata; assembly: GCA_963931895.1. Lineage (NCBI taxonomy): Eukaryota > Metazoa > Arthropoda > Insecta > Lepidoptera > Geometridae > Eupithecia > Eupithecia pulchellata. The sequence goes on from OZ007544.1 coordinate 1,872,576, forward strand.
CATCACCATCATAATCTATGTAAATCCACCTCCCATCCATCTCGCGCCATAGCGCCCTGTCTTCAGCTTGTCGATCTTTCTTGTGATATTTTACTATATTTACATATGTGTGTTTAATTTACATATGTTTAATATTAGAGCTATTATTGTATTCTATAATATTATTGTATTCGAGGTAAAATTATGATTCTTTTTATCAAAAATTACCGCATATTATTATTGCAAACACGCCTTCATTCCATGACTATGAAATTTCCATAAACTGGACACTGTCACAACAGTAGGTTGTCTCAAATCTAATCTTATAATAAAAATAAATAATAGGAAAATAAAATGGAAGAAAAGTGTACATAATGTGGACAAAGAAGTAAAGAGTCTAAGTAAACTTAATTAAATTGAAACAACCCAACGGCAAATGTATCCGAAGCACTGACCTACAAAATATCCCCTGAAACGCGAACAAAATGAACTGTGCCTTGCTGATAAGTTGCGAGTACAGGTAGATCTGGAAACCATTTTCAAACTAAGATGTAACTTCTCATACCTTAGAATAAGTATGAGATATAAGATAATAGAAAATAAATTATAAATCAATAAATTATGCTGAAAAATCCACACAGCATCACCTAGCCTCAAGCTAAGCAGAGCTAGTTATGGGTACTAGATGACTGATATACTTATATGATACAATAAGGATACAATAGATAGATATTAAATAAATAAATAATGTTGGACAATCCACACAGCATCATCTAGCCCCAAGCGAAGCAGAGCTTGTGTTATGGGCACTAGATGACTGGTATACATAATACAATAGATTTTTTTATTATACATAGAAAACGATCAGAACACTCTGAACAAATATCTGCAGATCGTACAAACATTTGTCCAGTGTTCGCCTAAACACAACAGAAATAATTGAAACTTTTAATTTACTTGGTCTGCGTCTTTATCGATGTACTATGTACCTATATCAAAGCCATGTACCTATATAAAAAGCCCTTCTAATCGAATGCGGTAATTATTCGGAGCGCGACCAGCGCAAGGCGCCTACGTGTATTGCCATGTAAATAATTAGCTAGTTTAAAAATAGCTTAGTATGTTGTACAAGTTCTTCAAATAATTATAAATTGTAAGCTGATATCCTCGTATTATTTTAAAGTCGAGCCGTAAGATAAGATCTCCAATAATTCAGAAGTGGACCGTACGTGAACGCCATTGGTATGTACTTACAAATTTTTGTCTCTACTTGATATTTTGCGTTTACATAAGTAACAAACATTTTGAACGCGTAGAAGTCTGGTAGTGAAGTGAAGAATGAAGTGGTAGAAGCTGAGACATTAAAAAAAAATGAAGTTATTACAATGGATCTAGAAGCTACTACTAAAATTTTAGTCAGTTGCATGGCCGTAGGGAGGGCGGGGGGTTTGGGGGTTCAAACCAACCTACCTCTTAACTACTATTACTAACTTTTTTGTCACCCAAAAATGTAACGTTGCAAGTTATTTCTTTTTTCGTCTTTTTAATGTTTCTCACATTTTTTTCTTTGTTGCTGGCATACCACACCCGTCTCCAAAATTACCACCGCTGTTTTAAATATTCGGAGCTAGCTGTCATATCTATTTTCACACTTATCTATATTCAGAAGTGAAACCATGTCCCTTAACAGGAGCATTTAACAGGAGTGACAGGGTGCTCTGGTTGAAGACCGCAGACCCCTCTGCACTCAACATCATCATCAACATCACCAGCCTATAATAGTCCACTGCTGGACATAGGCCTCCCCTAATGAGCGCCATAGATGGCATCATTATTTGGGGGTTACTGCCCATAGTCCCCACGCTGGGCATGCGGGTTGGGGATCGCAGTTCGGTGTAGTTGTTCTGCTGAAGGCGCTGCTGCCCGCCTTCCGGTGTGTTTCCCTTAGTCGCCTCTTACGACACCCACGGGAAGAGTTGGGGTGGTGAAATTCTATGCCGGCACCACACGGCTCTCACGTGGCTTTATTATTTATCATTAATTCATTATGTATGTAACCAGAGTCAGCGCAGCAGCATACCAAACCAGCGAATGCCCGGTATCATGCTGGTGAATTTGTACCTGTGAGTTGGGTCGCTCAATACTGCTAACTGCCCTTTATTAGCATATTTTAACACTAGCTGACCCGCTCGCAATTTCATTTGCGTGGACTTTAGAGTAAAAAAATCTTGACGAAATTAGCTAATAGGTACCCTATTTTGAGAGTCGGAAATTGAAACCCGCTTTTAATATCATGTATAAGCCCATGCGTTTTCTTAAAAAAATAACCGTTTACTGTATTTTTTTTATAGTGAATCTAATGACACGGTGGACTGCAAACATTCTACTTTAGCCCATTTTATTTGTAAATTACCTAATCCTATTTTATTTAAATATACCTACAGATTATCTACACTACACTACTATATATCTACAGATATTAAAAAAGACCAAAAAAACTTCCATCCCCCTTTTCACCCCCTTAGGGGTGGAATTTCCATAAATCCCTTCTTAGCGGGTGCTTGTGTTGTAAAAGGAACCTACCTTCTAAATTTCAGCTTTCTAGCTTCAGCGGTTTAGGCTGGGCGTTGTCGGTAGGAAATCGCTTGTTTCTTTATATTTTGATGTTTTTTCAGGAATATTTGAAAAAATCCTGAAATACGTGTTCAATATTTTTGTTTGTTTAGTATTCTGAGTAAGTTTCATGTTGGGTCATTTGTTAAAAAAAATCTCAAAAATCTTAAGTAATTCGACTACATTTTTAAACTTATATAGTAACATTTTTGAAAAATCCTGAAACACGTAGTTTGATTTATAGTTTTTTCAATACATACTGAAAGTTTCAAGTCATTAGTATGCTATATCAAAAAGTTATAGACATTTCAATATGGAGCCAAAATACGAATCTCAAACTTGAATGACCCATTTCACCCTATTTTCAGGAATATTTTGGAAAATGCTGAAACACGTGTTCAATATTTTTGTATGTTTAGTATTTCCTGTAAATTTCAAGAAAATCGGGCTACCGGTTACAGAGTTAGAAAAAAGACCAAAAAAACTTCCATCCCCCTTTTCACCCCCTTAGGGGTGGAATTTCCAAAAATCCCTTCTTAGCGGGTGCTTGTGTTGTAAAAGGAACCTACCTTCCAAATTTCAGCTTTCTAACTTCAGCGGTTTAGGCTGGGCGTTGTCGCCAGAAAATCGCTTGTTCCTTTATATATTAAGATTAATCAATTCCTGATACAAATTTTAAATATGTATTTCATTGACATTAGATTGTGAACTTTTATGTAAATAACAATACTTATCAGAAAAGTTATAATTACTCATGGACGCTGAATATTTTTTATTGAATATAATCGCTTCTTCCTGGTTACGGTATGAACGGTATCGGACGGGCACTATGTCATCAGCTTGAGAACATCCCGTCCAGTACAGGCGATGTGACGGAATTGCCCAGATTTACTTTTCTATGTTTATTGTCTTCTGGGCAGAGTTGTTTGAAGCTGTTGGTAAGAATGCATCTTAATTGGCGGATGGGTAGTAAACAATATTCCCTAACTTTTATAAGGTTTCTATAGGCAATGATTACATGAAGTTCTAAATACATGCCAGTCGCTGATGTATAATAAATACTCATTAAATAAATACTCATTAAATACGTCAAACTATTTTTGTTAGTCATAATACAATTATGAGTCCCAAGTCGATTGATAGTTAGGGTTCTCAAGGTCTCAAAAGTTCAACTCTATGGCCACAATTTTTGTTAAGTACAGTGCGCGTCAGAATTAAGTACCCCCCTTGTATACAAATTATTTTCGACTATTTCTCATTCCCTCGTAACTTGCCACAATTTTTCACATGCAAAATTTTATCAGGCCATTGCTCAGGATCGAACTGCCCTTCCATAATACTCAAAGTCTGAAACAAACCCAACATTAACAACTATTTTGTCCCACATACATTGAGATAGGGGGGGTACTTAAATGTGACGCGCACTGTACATAAAAAAAGCAGTTTCTGTACACAGTTCAGACGTAATTTAATGGTTAAGGAAATATCGGCTCAAAAGGATTTAAAGAAATTATTAGATGAAGTACCTACCTACTTGAAATGAGAGGCCGATTCCAATTTTATAAAATAATGTAGTAAAAAGAAATATATTTTTTTTTTGCTTGATTATAGGAACCTAATTAAATTAAAATTCTCTTATTTCGGATTTCACTGATACATAATTTGGAACTTAATTCTGTGCTAAGTTTTAAAAATTAAATGAAAATAAATTGAATCACAATTAAATAAATCAAATTAGATAAAATTTAAACAATACATCAAATTAACTTAAATTATTGAACTTAATTACATTATTGAATTAAATTAAATAATTAAAATGTAATGTAAGTAGATATGATAAGTGTTAATACATACATGTGGCCAACGAGTATAAAGGCCATGTCAAAATATTTTATGACCACGGAAGTCACACCAGATGTTGCTCTAATTGCGTGAGTTGCGCATTAAGCGAGGTAACGAGGGTACGAGTTTAAAGTTTTATCTATTACAGGACTGACAACAGGCCGAGGCCTGAGGCTGGCGAGCTGTAGTTAAAAATGTACCTTAGGCATTGGTACAATTGACTCAAAGTCTGTTTCAGCAAGGATTCAAATTCCTACCTAATGATCTAAGGTTAAGGCGAATCAAAGAAATGTCTAAGACATTTTTATATTGACCCCTGTCATTGCAATACACGCTTCTATTTATGATAAAGTTTTTCAAATCAGTTTTTTATTACATCAGTAGACAGAGCATAAAATATTACGGGTAGTGAGCTTAAAAAGTGAATTTACAAACTTTTTGCATTTATTGGGTTTTAACCTCGATACCCTCGATATAGGCTATAGACTATAGTTCGTCAGGGATAATGTAGGATTGTAATAGTGAAAGAAGGTTTCAAATCGTTCTAGTAGTTTCGGAGCATCGTGTACGAATCCAGAAGAGTTGAAATGTCTGATAATTTGTTAAGAAAATATTCTGCCAAAAATTACACAGAATAATATAAAGTCTCACATGTTCTGATTGGCCGAAACAATGTCATTTGATAATAAGGGATGGGGTAAAACTAATTCTTATATCGATGTTTTGTTGTGACTAATAATGTGTTGATGACTAATATAAGTAATGTAATGTCATTACTACAACAACTAAAATTCAAAAATAAAATAATGTAGGTACTAATATTAGATATTATAGTTTTCTTTAAAATGTCGAGAACATACGACGCGTAACTTCGTCGGAATCCAGTTTTATCGTCATGTAGGCTTTACCAAATATCTTTCAATATGATTTTGTGTTAGAAATCTTCGAAAAAAATGTAATTCGATGTAATAATAGTTCCTTGAAGTACAATAAAATTCTGATGGGACCATTCTACGCACATATAATCACAAAAAACCTAGGTAAAAAAAAAATGTGTGACTTTTCCTTATTAGCCCATTGGCCAACTACAATCGATGAATATCAGATTTCATGTTAATATTGTGTGATACCATGCTGGAGCTAAATTATCGATATCGATAGCCTAAACCAGCTTTTTCCTTCTCTTAATAAGTAAGTGCTAAAACGTGTACGTGTGGCAGAGATGCGGGGTTTTAGAATGGCGCCTCTGCTGGATACGTACCTACTCGATGTTTCGGAGCCTATTCAATTCAAACAAACAAATAACCAATCTTTCCTCTTAGTACATAATATTAGGATAGACTATCCTTAAGATCGTCAGTAAGGTGCCGTATCAATAAATAAAATAAATAAATAAATAAATAATGCCGGACAATCCACACAGCATCATCTAGTCCCAAGCTAAGCAGAGCTTGTGTTATGGGTACTAGATGACTGATAGGTATACATAATACAATATTATGAAATAGATAGATATTTCTTATTATACTTGGAAAACGACCAGAACCCCTGAACAAATATCTGCAGATCGTACAAATATTTGTCCCGAGGCGGGAATCGAACCCGCAACCTCCTGCGTCGCAGGCGGACCTTCAATTGTTGTTAAATGTAATTTTATCAATCAATTGACCGCTAGTTTAATATACCTGGCGACATTTTCTTTCATCTTGCCCACTGATGGTCCCCAGAGAATGAGACGACCCCGGCGGCACCGCTGGCTGACAGTGTCTGTGATCTTCATCACCTACTCCATCTTCCAAGCGGTGTTCAGCGCCAAGATCACCCCCGAGACCCCTGAGGAGTCTTCTCTAAGCAATGAGTACACGTCGCTCCCGTCCAAGACAGAGGCGTCGACAGGTATGTTGACAATAAGTACTGTACAATCCCTTCTTGATAAATAAATAAATAATGAACAATCAACACAGCATCATCTGGCCCCAAGTTAAGCAAAGCTATGATATAAAATATACATATAAGATAAATATTTTGTATAGAAAACGACTAGAACATCCTGAAAAAATATCTGTAGATCGTACAAACATTTGTCGCGAGGTGGGTACTGAACCCGCAACCTCCTGCATCGCAGGCAGTATTCGCCCACCGTGCCACAGAGGTCGTGATAACAGCAAGATACATGTCAGATACAAGGAAAGCAATACCTACCTAAAGTTTTTAATATTGACCTAAAATCTAATATTAATTTAGACTTTATTAAACCACGAGAGACGAGCCCTGAAGGCAACGAGAAAAAGATGAAGGGATTGCTGGATGAAGAAGACGACAAGAAATCTCAGAAAATTGCTGGATACACAGAGGTTAGTATTTACTATATTTATTTTATTATTTTACTAAGCACAAAAATAACATTACATATTTTCTTAATCTAATGCATTATTTATGTTATGATGACACATTTACTAAATTATAATTGAAATAAAACTTAAAAATTATAATTACTATGACCTCTAATCAGACACACACCCTTTCTAACGGTATGTTGTATTATTTTGTCACAAACAGTGATCCGAGATTGAGATATCCTTCCGGTGTCAGATCAAAGAACCCGTGGTAGCAAGCACCCTACAGGGTGCTTGCTACCCAACTGTCCATGCTAAGCCTACAGGCTTAGCATGGACAGTTTATACAAGCCCTTGTGCTAGAATAGATAAATTTGCCGAGTGCTGCCGGCATAGAATTTCACCACCCCAACTCTTCCCGTGGGTGTCGTAAGAGGCGACTAAGGGAAACACACCGGGGGGCGGGCAGCAGCGCCTTCTGCAGAACAACTACACCGAAATGCGATCCCCAACCCGCCTGCCCAGCGTGGGGATTATGGGCAATAACCCCCAAATAATGATGCCATCTATGGCGCTCATTAGGGGAGGCCTATGTCCAGCAGTGGACTATTATAGGCTGGTGATGTTGATGATGTTGTTCCGAGCCGAGTAAAAGTTTTTTGTAAATTTAAGAATGCAGTTTTTCTTGTTACTAAATTCGATGACATGGTTCCTCAGAACTCAGAAGAAATCTTCGTATGTCCAATAGTTTCAGACTTTCCCATACTGACCGTTCTTAATAATGCCACCATGTGTACATACATAACGCTGCTTGCTTTGTTTTCATTTTAATTTGAATTTTCTACTGCAAAGAGACTGAGTATGTCTGAAGCCCGAATACTCGACGCATTTTGATTTACTAAGCACGTCTCAATTGTCGAACTTTTTCAAAGGATTTCATTGATAACGTCTAAAAACCGCAAAGTGAGATTAGCTTATATAATTTGCATTTGAATAACAATAATCAGGAATAAGTTATCCATGCATCCATTGGCATCGAACGATAGATGATGTAGGTGGTATAAGTTTGGTTAAGAATCGGCTGCACACTTTCGTGTGTGGCTGAAAAGTAGGTACCTATTGCATTTTGTTCTGATCCTGTAAATAAAATGTAAAATGATTTTATAATACAAATTACTTAAGAAATCCCAGATAATAACACATATTCAAAACATACGTTTATTATATGTCTGGTCATGATTCCAGGATTCTGAAATGACGACGCTGCGAGATACTGAGAAGAGTTTACTGATGAAATCTTCCATCCTGACGTTACGTCCCCCCAGGGTCACTTGCACACCGCCTGCCATTGAACAGGTGAGTCAGCTCTCTGTTACGTGTTTATTTTCGGTATTTTACAAAAACTGTTCTACGAGTATATATATAAGGTACTGGCGCCTATGATGGCCCAGCTCCTAAGATAGCCCACTTTCAAAAAAACCTATTTCGCTATGTCCAAGCAGTTTCAAATCTCGCGCGCATACGCGGTTCCACCCACAGACAAAAGTGAAACGAAACATAAACACGTGCATGCCGCAATTTTGGAATGCGGCATCAGTTTACCGGTGACTCTGCAAATGCAAGTCGTTTTATAACCTGCAATCTATCCATTTCGAATTATTTCTCTGCAAAAAGTTGTTGTTTGCCTTTGTTTGTTGGTGATAAGTGAACAATAGTTATCAGGGCATTGATTTAAAGGTAAGTTTTGTATTTCTATCTACTTGTTACTATTTTACCTGCCTTTTTGAAAACATTGATAAAGGCTCCTATGTAGGCCCACCCTTTGGTGCCCAAAAAAGGCCCGGGCCTTATAAGGGCTTTAAATATTAAAATCTGTAGAAGCATAATCCATATTTTATAGTAGCACAATGAAGTCGATGAAGAGATATACATTTTAAGGCAAAGTATTTTACTGACATTAGTTTATTTTCACATGAGAGATGAAATTTCATGAAAATACTCGACGAATTACTTAATTTAAGCACATTTTAAACAATCATTATTTCAAGCAGTTGCAGAATAGGGAGCAGATTATTCTGCAATTGCTCGAAATAATTATTGTCTAAAATGTGCTTAAATGAAGACATTTAAGCATATTTAAAAAAATGTATGAAATTATAATAATAATAAAACAATTAAATATAATTAATAATATAATATTAATAGTTAAATAATATTAATAGTTATATAATATTACATTAATTAATGAAAAAATAATGAATAATTAATAAAATTTAAGCACATTTTAATTAATAAATAAACTACATACTTATTGCCAGTACAGTTAGTGTGAAGCATAAATTGTATTTAATGAAATTTACTTATTGTTTTATTGTTACCCAGATCAAAATGGAGCCAACTGAGAAAAAACGTCGAGGTGAATGGTCTGAAAATTGCTACAGAGCGCCCTGGAAGCTGTGAAATATCATCAAATGTCACATGGTTACCAAATAAGCTAAATATGATTATTCTTAAGCCTTATAAGGCCCACCCTAATTTTGAGTTAACAGAAAAGTCTGAAAAACTTATATTTAAGTGTTGATTATATAAGAGTTTCGTTAAATAAGTAGATAAACATACGCTATTTTTTTGTTTGACTAGTTATTTTTATTTTGTAACAAGTTAAAACTTTAATAGATCTAACAAGGCCCAAGGGCAAATTGTGACTTAAATAAGACAATTTCATATTAGTTTACTGTACAACCCCATATTAAATCAAGTTTCCTTGTTTTTTGAAAAATATTTACTTTGTATTTATTAAAATAGAAGCATCTGTGTATCGGGCCTTCTTAGGCAACTATTCCCCTAAGAAGGCCCATCGATAACCTTTTTAAAATACCATATTTTGTTAGTTAAATATTAGTTTATGCATAAACTTTAACTATTTTTGATCTCACAAATAAAAAAAATTAATGATTCAATAGGATTTTTTCATTTCTTGTTTAATTTCATTAATTTAGGCAAGCTTTGCAAAAAGTGGGCCTTACAAGGCACCAGTACCTTAGATACTAACATTATTTATTTAACTACCTGCTTTACCTAAATGCAGCGTTTGAAAAATTTTTATTCAAAATGGCGGACGATTGTCTGACCCAAAATCTTCGAACTCCTTAATCAAACATCATTAGTAGATATCACAAAATACTTTGCAAGCGCTGCATTCAGGTAAAGCAAGTAGTAAAATAAATAATGCCGCAGGATAATTCCCACATCTTGGAGACAAAACTATGGTCTCCATATTCTAGTGTCACGTTACAAAGTTATTTCTAAAAAAGATCATAACGTACAAAAAGTCACTTGTTAAATGTTTTTTTTTTACGCACAATATTGTTTCATTGTTATTTCAACTTCGATCTTTTTTGCAGATAACTCTGAAATGTGTCGCTTTAGGACTTTAATGATTATATTTTTTTTATTTGTATAAATATTCTTAATCGATCTATGTAGGTTTTATCGTGCGCCGCATTTTTGATAAAAAAACAAAATGGCGGCGGTGCACTTAGCCAGGCTTTAAACAAAAATCTTCGAACCGCTTTATCAAACCGTTTTCACTTCTTCACAAACTTTAGACTGAAAGGTTAGGTATTCTAAAGAACGTACTCCTTATTGAATGAATAAAAAATCTTTCATACTTAATTTTCAACTAAAAGGCATTTTTATTAAAAGGTCACCTAATAAAGAATTTGATTAGCTTAACACCATGTTTGGTTATTTTCAGTTCCCCCGTCCTCTGATGGGTCTGAACGCGCGCAAGTACGGCGGCATCATCATCCACATCCTGGTCTGCGTGTTCACCTTCATCGGCCTCGCCATCGTCTGCGACGAGTACTTTGTGTCCAGTCTCGACCGCATCTGTGAAGGTATGATCTTCATCAGATTCAGATTCAATAACTTTATTTCTTTAGGCTTACAAAATAAGCACTTAGACAAGTCTAATAAGAAGTCTAGATAATTATTATAAAATAGGAACTAATTTGTTATTGATTTCTCTTCACTTAAATTGTTTGTCCACTAGTGGAAGAAGTGAAAAAGAATCCACTAGGACATTCATATTATATAACCTTTGTGTCTAATACAATTTTTGTTTTGCATCCACACCTGGTTTGCTTATTTACCTTGCGGCTTGCTGTCTTCTGTGACCATGCATGTTGTGTCCAGTCTTGAAAGTATGTTTGTCATCGTCAACAGCTCAACCCAGGGAGATTCCACATCTGGTAAAACTGGGTATACAATCTAGAGAACCTCGCTACGAGACCAATTTAACAGTAAATGTGGCGCAGTTTGATATTGGATAAGTTTTGCTCCAACTCAAAAACTAACAACCTAACAGAGTTAAGGATCCTTCTACACCTCAGGCTCATTACTTCCTTAAAATGATTGAAGTGAACAAAAAATCAGTCAATCAAAAGTGATCACTTAATTTCGTAGTTTTGCTTTTGTAATTTCTATATTGAAACGTGTCAAACAATACTGTAAGATGTAAAGGAAATGAATCACTTTGATAATTGATATTATATTTTTCAAGAACTACCGTTACAGGCAGATGCTCCCGTACTGTCCCAGTCAAAAACAATACTCTGTATATGGTGAGCATCCGAGTGCGTGTTTCAGAGTTCAAGCTGGCTCCCGACGTGGCCGGCGCCACGTTCATGGCAGCCGGCAGCTCCGCGCCTGAGCTGGCCACTGTGGTCATTCGAGTCTTCTGCGCTCAAGATGACATTGGTAAAGTTCTATTGATATGTTTCTGAAATATTTAATAATAAAGTATTATTGAATCTTATTTTCCATAAACTCGGGCTATATAGCGACCCGATCCTTTGGGAGGCATGTGATAGATTATTTAAATATAATATAAACATATTGTATAGTTGTGTTTATGCTCCTGAAAAAAGTACCTGCATTGATTGTATTGTTTACTTTTATTTTTGGTTTTGCATATAAAACTGTATTTTATACGTAGTTTTATCTGCAAAATAATCTTATAATTTAAATAATATTATATTACTATTTTTGTGAACTTAGAAGCATAAAATACTTCAAACGGGTAGTTGTATACTCGCTGATATAAAAAGGCCGGAGCGCGGCCGGCGGACTCACTTGGAAAGCAGCCGTCGGACAGAGCGGAGCTCTGCCTCCCAAATTGTTAAAGCTAAGTAATCTTTGTCTAGGTTTAGATAAAGGAATTATATATTTTAAATATATTTTGAGTTTTGTTTTAAAATGTTAACTGTAAGGCTCACAACAGTGATTGTGGTTGATTAATAAACAATTTTCAATATATACATACATTTATTTTATTTAATTAATCTATTATCAGAAGCGGGATAACCGAACTATTTCATGTTATATAAATAAATTTATTAAAAAAAAAAATATATTTTTCAGGAATCTTCGAGCACGGTTCCAGGGATATGGACCCCGCATTGTTGGAGAGCCTGCTGTAGGCCATTCGAGGTGCTGTGTCCAATCGCCGCCGCGGTGATGACGTAGTGCTGCCGCCCTTCGATCCTGAGACCTCCAACAACAACGGTGCTGATAGCTGGAGCCACATCACAACGGTAGATAAACGGAACTTATCCGAAAAACTTATAAAAGCTGTGTTGCTAACGTCAAATTCTTCGGATACATACTGTGAATATGATAGTGTGAAATTGAGATTGTTAGGAAGTACAAAAAATTTTTTAGTTAAGAACATCTAGTAGAGCTTGTCTGCGGTGAGGTATAGTTGATGTAACTGTTAAAAAGGCCTCGCGAAACAGTCGTGTTATAACAACTGCAGAATTGTTGTCTTTGTTTAATACGTATATAACAAAAAAAGTGGAAAAACGCCCTTTAGATTCTAATAAAACCAACGCCCCCACTGTTGTGGCCAATAATAAAAAGCAAGTAAAAAAAAAAGTATTTGATAATTTTCAATAACAGAGAAAATAAACTAAAAAAGGTAGGGCATACTGAATCGGCTTTTCATTGCGGGTTCGATTCCCGCCTTGGGACAAATATTTGTACGATCTGCAAATATGTGTTCAGGGTGTTCTGGACGTTTTATATGTATAGTAAAAATATCTATATATATGTAATAATATTGTATTATGTATATCAGTCATCTAGTACCCATAACACAGGCTCTGCTTAGCTTGGGGCTAGCTGATGCTGTGTAGATAGTTCGGCATTATTGATTATTTTATTTATTTGTTTCAGTACAAATAGAGGTTTAAAACTAGCCCCAGTAGTTATAAGAGATGTGACGATTTATGCTTTAGTTGATACTTACAGCTAGTATCAATAAACGTAGTGATATAAATTAATATAAATAAATCAGTAGCTAGATGTCTAGATTGTCATTTTGAGTCCTTTGCATTGTTAGAAGAATAGGTAATGGAAAATTACATATATTTGTAAATCAATAACTCCGGTATAGTTTGATGACATTTGATTGGAAATTGAGTTCTATGTAACTAAAGAAAGGATTTTTCGTATGAATGTTTAATAGGGAGAAATATGATTAAATAATACTCTAATATTACTGTAGTTATAAATTCTTAAGGATAGGTACAGAATAAAAAAAAAAAATCCGTGAAAGAAATTCAAAATCCAGTGTTAGTTTTCCGCCAGCACTGTTATTAGTGTTTTGTTATTACGTAATTGATTTTAGGGCTTTGAATAACATAATAGAAAAAGAGAGATAGGTACTCTCTTCCTCTTATTGATGACCAACTGGAGCGACTTCTTAATATCATAGATGTGAAAAATGGATTTCACCAGATAACCTTAGCGGAAGATTCAATCAAATAGGCAGGATTTGTTACACCTAATAGTCATTTTGAATAAATGCCCTTCGAAATTTGCAACGGGTCTTCTAAAAAAAAGCCATAAGCAAGCTGTACAACATTTAAAGTTTTTCTATACTAACATTATAAAAAGGAAATATAAAATTATTTGTTTGAATTTAATAGGCTCCGAAACTGCTGGACCGATTTGAAAGGTTATTTCACCATTAGAAACTTAAATTTTTCGTAATAAACATAGGCTATAGAAAATTTACAAATAATTAGAAAATTAATTTTTGTTTAATACCCGTGTGAAGCCGGGGCGGACCGCTACTGTTAGTATTCAAGACAGAGGAAGGTTTACAAGCACAAACATTACAAGCCCTAAATTCTGCTAGGTTACAATAAACATTGAAAAAACTACTACTTGGGTCTAAGTAAGGCTTTCAGAAGAAGGAATTAGGCCTTGTGAGATGAAAGTAACAGGACTAACTCAATCTCCAATTCCGACTTCTATAAAAGAAGTAAGTCGGTTTATGGGCTTGGCAAGGTATTTTCGCCGATTTATACCAGAATCTGCTCACAAAATTTAATCAAAAGTATCCAGAGCAGGATAAAGCCAGGGAATACGTTATAAAACATTTAACTTATTCATTATACATAATGATGCTTTACAAAATTCTGTATATTAAATTTCTTAAAAGCTTAAATGGTCACGAACTTTAATCTGTTTTACGCGAAATAATTACTTTGTTTGTCACGCCACGTAGTATAATAATAATAACGAATAGAGGAACTAACTTCAGTTCAACTCAAGTACAGGCTTTGTTTATGGAAATGCAAATACAACAAAAACAAAATAAAAGTGCTTTATTTCCTTTAGACCTTACAGGACTCTTAGACACGTCACAAAACACAAATTACATGAAAGTAATGCTAGGAATTAAAGTGATCACTTTGATTAATTGTTCACTTCAATCTTTTAAAAGTAAAGAAGCGAACAAGAAATCTTTACCTTGTTAGATTGTTAGTCTTGGAGTTTCTTTTTATCATCTTTTAGTTTCTGTTTCTATTTTTATCTGGTATTTTATAGTAAGCCTTTTTGCTAAGAACATTTTTGACAATCCGTTTGAATTTATATATATATAATTTTTGAAACTCACTTGGAGTTTTGTTGTAGAAGCGTATACATTGCCCTTTAAAAAATACATCAATTTTGTTTAGCCTAGTAGTAGGCACCGCGATTTTATTATTTCTAGTATTTAAATTATGTACGTGTCTATTTTTAGTGAACTTATTGATTATTTAATGAGTGTACACCAAGTTTTCATAAATACATGGACATGGTACTGTCACTACGTTTATCTCTTTGAATTTATCCGTAAAAAAAATAATAATAATAATAATAAATAAATAGTAAATAAATAAATTAAATAATAATAAATTTAATAAACCGATTAATTTATTTATTTATTTTGATTCGCATGACAGCACGTGATCTGACGTAGGTAAATATGCTAACAAAGTAAATTAAAGAATCAGAATGGCCAAACGTTTTATGTAAAGTACAACAAACTCTTAGCACGACTGTTCAAAAGGCTATAATGATTTTCCCCTACTAGATTATTGATAACTAAAAAAGGAAATATACCACCCATACAAGCTCGACTAGATGAAGTTGTTGATCAGTACAACCAATAATTAATTTAGAATCTGATAGATAATTAGCCTTATGTTTACACTTGGTCATAAATTGAAAGAGTCCATGAAATAATAGAAGAGTTGCCAAATGATAGATTTTCCAACAATTTGAAAATGGCCTGTTGAATGGCTTGAACAGAACAATAAATTTGAAGAATCACTTTGATTGATACCGTGATAGATTATTATTTTTTAAAATAAAAATAATGAGGAGATATTAATTTTCATTAAATTATATTGGTTTTGTATTGTATAAAACTAATTAATAAGTTTGATTTTGGACGAACTGTGACTTAGCTACTCTGTTGTAAATAAGTTATTTTTGTATGATTAGTTTTAATTTTTTCACTTATAAATGTTATTGTAAGGAGCATACACATAGCTGGGCTGTTAGAACACTGGTCGATTCTTTGCCTGATGTAGACCTGAATGTCATTTGCAGTGGTGACAGGGTCTTCATGTCAAGGTACTGAATATAATATAATTGAATAAATAAAAAATATATACAGAACACTGGTCGATTCTTTGCCTGATGTAGACCTGAATGTCATTTGCAGTGGTGACAGGGTCTTCATGTCAAGGTACTGAATAAATAAAAAATAAATATAGAACTGCTGGTCGATCTCTGTCCTGATACTACACTGATATTCATGCTGCAGCAGGTGAAAGGTGTAGTATGTCAAGGTCAGGGATCTCAAACTGTTGTAGTCTCAGTATGAGACAACACAGGTTAATTTGCTGGGTAATTATGGTACTTCGAGAACGAAGTACTGGTCAGTCTGGCCGTGATAGATTATTTAAATATAATATAAACATATTGTATAGTTGTGTTTATGCTCCTGAAAAAAGTACCTGCATTGATTGTATTGTTTACTTTTATTTTTGGTTTTGCATATAAAACTGTATTTTATACGTAGTTTTATCTGCAAAATAATCTTATAATTTAAATAATATTATATTACTATTTTTGTGAACTTAGAAGCATAAAATACTTCAAACGGGTAGTTGTTTACTCGCTGATATAAAAAGGCCGGAGCGCGGCCGGCGGACTCACTTGGAAAGCAGCCGTCGGACAGAGCGGAGCTCTGCCTCCCAAATTGTTAAAGCTAAGTAATCTTTGTCTAGGTTTAGATAAAGGAATTATATATTTTAAATATATTTTGAGTTTTGTTTTAAAATGTTAACTGTAAGGCTCACAACAGTGATTGTGGTTGATTAATAAACAATTTTCAATATATACATACATTTATTTTATTTAATTAATCTATTACATGCGTGGAGCCGTAGCCAACTGCATAGAGGCACTTTAGAGAGTTAATTTTAAAGGCACACATAGCGGGTATCCTCCTCGTTTGCACAATACGATACACCAGGTGTTATTATTATTAAACGTGATAATCACAGAAGCTACAATAACATGATTGTAAAATATGATAATTATGTCTATGTCTATGTTTCCAGGTATATCCGGCGTCATAGGCTCAGCGGTGTTCAACATAATGTTCGTGATCTCTGTCTGCGCGCTGTGCGCCAGCACCGTCTCGCATCTCAACTGGTGGCCGCTCTGTCGCGACTGCTTCTTCTACGCCATCTCCATCCTCGTCATGCTTTGCACCATCTGCAATGGTTACGTGTCTTGGTGAGTCTGGGATTCCCGGATTTCGTGATTTTTGACTGTCCTTCCTCAATAACTTTAGGCCTGTAGTAAAATTCATCTAGTACATCGCTAGACAAAACTAGTGCTAGTGTCATTCCACCTGATAGAAAAAAATCACAAAGTTACCTCTCTCAAAATGAAACTTTAAATGATCTGTTTGAATAGAAAAAGAATAAAATGACAGAAATGTATACCAAAAAGTTGCAAACGTTATTATGCATTACATCACTAGAAAATATTTTTATATGCCATACAAATATTTTCAAAACATCTACATATGATCATTCTCGCCGAGGCGCCACAGAGAGTGATTATTACACAACGTCTGCATTATTTTGATGAATTTCCTTCGAGATGAGAAGAATATCTGTAATCTGTGGCGCGGTGGGCGAAGGTCGCCTGCGCTTGTTTGCACAAATTGTAGCATTTCGTCGTAACTACTTCCTCTATGCGATTTACATCCTCATGATGCTTTGCAAAATCTCAAATGGATACGTATTCGTCGTCTGAAACTGTTGTGAAACTGTCTGCTATTATTGCTTTTAGTTTCGTTTGGGACGTCGATCGTTATAATATACGTTTGTACTGACCATAAACTGTGAAGCATAGAACCATAATCAGTCAACCAATTAAACACTTTCTACTAATAACCAATTATTTCTTTCCATAAAAAGCTTGCCTGGAAGAGATCGCTTCTAAGCGATAAGGCACATTGTACTTGTCTTATATGTAATGTCTTTTGTAGTGTTATTTTTCTAGAATACAATAAAGCATTTTTGTATGTGTAAAACCGCGCTTTCACTATCAGTAGTTGCAGTTTAAACAATTTGGTTTAATAAAGGCCTGATTTTATAAATCAGTCACTATAATGTTTGTCGATTTATATAATTATTACTGTTTTTGTTCTGTGATGTAACTGAGTTGTTTCAATAAATTTATCTCTATCTCTATCTTTATCTCTATCCCTTACTCTTACTCTTACTCTGACCTGAAATCCATTATTCCAGGCCTGAAGCCTTGTTGATGCTGATAATGTACGGTGTGTACTGCGTGGCGCTCCGCTTCAACACACAGCTGGAGCGGTGGGCGAGGACAACACTCAAACTGCCCATCAGGGAGAAGCAAGCTGCACTTGTCACTTACAAGTACGTATTAACTGTTCCTTAGAGGGCGCGGGGCGGGGAACGGTACCCCCTTGAGAATAGAACCTGAACTGCAATCCCAACTAAGGTCGAGGATTGCTTTGCATAGTACAAAAATTGTTCGTCTTGATCTGCCCAAGTCACCTTTAAGAGGTTATTCTTTATAGATTTTATTTCTATTTATATCATATATCTAACCCTGTATATGTACAGAAACGTTTAAGAAATGAGCTCTCTCGTACGCAGGAGTGGTGTACCGGCCGCGCCACCGGCCGGCAGCCAGGACTATGCACAAGTGGACGGACAGACCAAGGAGACGCCCATGGGAGGGGATGCCGATGCCGGTGAGTTATCATTAGGTTAGGTATAAATCGCATACATTGATCCAAGAACGATGGTCGTACAGTAAGCGTCAGAGAAAAGGATACACTCCTTAATAATGACATCGAACCGTTTAAGATTTTTGTTCAATGACTAATAAGAAGTGGTGGCTAAGCGGTTCAGACATCTGCTCGGCATGCCGAAGGTCCTGGGTTCGGATCCTATGAATAGAAAATGAGTTTTATTTTTGCTTTCAGCTTTTGTTAGTTTATTGGTGGTTATTGTAATATTTTCGAAAACAAATATTGAATAGTGTATACAAAAATATGGTTTATAAACAATATTTATTTATTTCTCGAATTGTTTACATACTTGTCATAAGTTTTTATTTAATAAAAATTATTACACATCAAAAATTTAAAAACCATAATATTAAATGAAAAACAAATTGATTATAGTAAGTATTATGTTTAGCTTATTAATTACTTAAACCTATATATTCACAAAACCAAAACGATAGCAAAATAAAACAAAATAGATAAGAACGTTAGTCTTCGTTGAAATTTGTTGAATAAAACAAGCTTCAGAGAAAAGTATCCACCCCGTTTTAAAACATTATTCTTTGCATGTCGCCACTGTCGAGCCAAGACAACATGCAAAATATCAAATCTAACAAAATTTATTTTACAACCAAAGGTTTGAACCAGGGTCCCATCAGGCCACCTGCACTCTAAGCCGCTTTGTTACCCACCCGGCTATCGTGCTTCTTACGTCAGTTGGTGAAATTAAGACTCAGTTGTTTAGCAGATGTGATGGTAGAATATATTGTTTGCTACTGATTGACTGATATTGAATTTTAAAGTCACCCTCAACGCAAATAAATAATAATTTGCTATTGCGGGTTGACTTTAAAATTGACATGACAAATCATTAAGTGTTGTGCAAATCTGTCGGTAATAAAGGTGTTTGTGTTATGCGATATCTATTCCTGTTTTGAAACAGTTATAATAATAATGGTTTGATTAACAACTTTTATAAAAACCAAAACTTGCGGTTCTCTGAACAAGAACACAGTATACAGACGATAAAATATATTACTAGATATGGGCATTACGGTAAGATTATTGTTTGTTGTAAATATTGCTAAGTTATTGTTGCAATCATGTTACATTACAAGAGACTAACAAGGTGTGTTTATATTGTATTTCTAATTATCATCTTCATTACAGAGAAAAACAGTTCGGAGATGGATATAAAAGTGATGTGAACTGTGATCGCCAAGGCCCTCGCCAAATGGCTTTATATCAATGAATCTGAGCAACATCGTAATATTAGGGAAGTTCACTCAGAGGATCCCTTCAAAACTACGCCTGCAGTGCTGAAACTTTTGGAGTGTCACTGAACACTGTCGACGACATCTTTTTATGGAGAAAAGTAGGATAGAGGATAAATCCTAAAAACATATTAGACCTCAGAACAAGGCTAAGGGGGCCTAACACTAGGTAAATATCATATTATAAATATGGTGTATTGTTGACATTTTTACTAACATCATTGCAACAGATATAAAAAGGTTTATTGTTTGTAGGTTACTGTGGACGGATGTCATCCAGGCGAGCTAGAGAAACTGGCAGCCGCATGAACAGTGACCGATGCCTTGAAGTTTTGAAGGACGTAACGCTGCCGTCTATGCATGTCGCATATCCTGAAGGCCAAATATACCTAGTTCAGGATAATTCTTCAGTTCATCGGCCCCGAACCGTCCAAGCCTGGTTGAAGGCCAAGAAAAACAACGGAGTGGCCGGCTAAAAAACCGGACCTAAATCCAATAAAAAACTTATGGGGTCAGATGGTTTTAAACTTAAATTTTAGTGAAATTATAATATAACAGGTATCCATCTATTTCTTTTTTTTTTTCAAGAAGTTTTGTGTTAACGATACTCCATCTGACCTCGCATATTTTTCTTATGTTATGTTTAAAGGGTTATCAAAAACTGTGAAAAGAGAAAGATATAAATTGCTTAACTGTTACAGTTAGCATGTTGGTTCTTACTCTCACATGCACAGATATCAATATTTCATATTTGAACCATATTTTTGAACAAATTTAACCGAAGACTAACGTTCTTAACTATTTTGTTTTTTTTTGTCTTCGATTTGGTTTTGTGAATATTAAGTAATTAATAACCTAAGCATAATACCTACTTACTGTAATCAATTTGTTACTCATTTACTATTATGGTTTTAAAATTTTTGATGTGTAATATTTTTTATTAAATAAAGACTATTATGACAAGTATGTAAATAATTCGAGAAATAAATAAATATTGTTTATACACCATATTTTGTATACACTTACTTAATACCTTCTGAATATTTGTTTTCGAAAATATTACAATAACCACCAATAAACTAACAAAAGCTGAAAGCAAAACTAAAACATCAAAAAGTGAAGTTGTATTCATAGGATCCGAACCCAGGACCTTCAGCATGCCGAGCAGATGTCTGAACCACTTAGCCACCACTACTTATTAGTCATTGAACAAAAATCTTAAACGGTTCGATGTCATTATTAAGGGGTGTATCCTTTTCTCTGATGCTTACTGTACATGGCCACCTTCTCGAAATTGTTTCTGATTACACTAACCTCGGGCAGATTCTGCAGTTGGGTAAAAATTTTTTCGAGAAGGAAGTTAAAGGGAGGTTCCAGCTAGGCTGGGCAGCGTTCGGAAAACAATGTCGAGTCTTCTCGTCATCCATACCAATGTTTGAAAACGAAAGTCTTTAATCAGTTCGTCCAACCAGTCATGACCTACGGAACTGAGACGTGGACACTCACGTTAGGGTTGGTCCACCAGTTCAAAGTCGCTCAGCGAGCTATGGAAAGAGCTATGCTCGGAGTTTCTCTGAAGGATAGCATTCGTAACGAATACATCGGCCATATTTCGCGAAGAACATACAACCGCTGGTGTAAACGTGTTCTTGAGTGGCGACTGCAACTCGGTAACCGTAGTGTAGGACACCCTCCGGCCAGGTGGAATGACGATCTGCGAAAGGCTGCTGGTCATTAGGGGAGGCATATGTCCAGCATAGGACTGATGATGATAGCTGATGATGATGACTGGGCTGATGATGATGATGAAGATATAAATGTGGCGTACCTCCGCGCCATTCGACACCGTAAAGTCCGGTAAAGCCTTTTTTTATTTGTACTTTCTAAGGATTAATCAGGCTAAAGCCACTCTGGCCATTATTTATTATTTATCCTTTGGTGGCTTTTATTTCATTAATTTTTATATGATAATATTATTTTTTCATTTATTTGTATTTATAATTAATTTCGAATATGGACACTTTTATATATTTCTGTGTTAATACAGTTGTCTGAAATACGCATTGAATTGAATAATAAAAAAAAAACAAATTATAATAATAGTTAAATAGTATATCTTCAAGGATGGAGGGATGGATGCGACAAGCTGAAGATAGGGCGCCATGGCCTCATAAGGGAGGCCTATGTCCAGCAGTGGACTAGCATAGGATGATGATGATATCTTATAGTGATCTTGTTCACACTATCGATTCCAGGGTACAATCCTGACAGTGCGTACGTGAACCCCACACGCGCCTGGGACCCCAACCAGAGCTTGGACGAATCGGTAAATATATATAAACAATAATAATAAATACAAAATAATAAATACCTACAAAATAAAAATATTTTTTTTAACTACTTTATTGCACTATACAAAGTGTGGGCTTTATGCCGTGGCGTTATCTACCTGCCGACCAAAACACAAAGTTAATACAAAACATGGTTGGCGTGCTAGCATTAAAAAAAGAGAACCTATGTATAAATAATATGTTTAAAGACTATTCAATATATTATATATATCTAAATACAGATATAGATTAGATATAAATACAAAATAAAACCTTGGTTCACCACTATCAACTAATGGTAAGTGAGGATATGTCTGAATTTACTAGCTACGACCAATTAATTTGCTGCCTCTGTGGCGCGGTGGGTGAAGGTCCGCCAGCGAAGTAGGAGGTTGCGGGTTTGATTTCTGTCTCTGAAAAAAATGTTTGTAAGATTTGCAGATATTTGTTTCGGTTGTTCTGGTCAATTTCTTTGTATGATGAACAATATTTTTCTGTGTAATATATTTTATTAATTAGAACAGTCATCTTGTACCCATAACACAAGTACGGCTTAGATTAGCTTCTGCTTAGCTTATTATTATAATGCATAATAAATAAGATTAACTTTATTTTAATAAGGCTTGTAGGTAGAGGATCAATAACCTCTTAAATGCGACTTGGGTTGATGAAGACGAACAACTTCTGTTCTATGACTTTCGCCAAAACGTAATAAAACACAACCCTGACACACAAGCGCCGCCGCGTGCCTCCTCTTGTATCGACTTGTGTTAATCTATGACTTGCTTGTGCTGCGTTCGTATCAAGGCGTTAATCTGTAACCGGCTCCACAGAGCTAAGAAAATCAGAACAGGAAATTACCTTTTTTATTTTTTTGTATGAAAAGAGATGGTTAAATTAGACACAGTCATAGAACAAAAGTTGTTCTTCTTAACCTACCCAAGAGGCTATTGATTTTATCTACATATAATCCTTTTATTTTTATTTTTTTAGACGTTATAAGTTAGCTTATAAACTTATAATGTCTAAAAAATAAAAATAAAAACAAGAAAATCAGCGTTGCTACTACATGTTGCTTGTAGCAGCATAATGCTGATACAGACCTATTTTTTACATACCTGCATTACTGTATTTATTTAAGTGCGTAAACTATTCGCGTTACTCGGTTTCAAATAAATTTATTTTCTTATTACAAAGCAGGGCTCCACCCCGGCCACCCCGGCCGCCGCACAACCCCCGCATCAGGTAAATAGTCTACAACAGCACTGTGGGGTGCTCCGCCACCACGCAGTCTTTAGCGGTTGTCTCTATGATATATAGTATTAATCTAATGCCTGTGTGAGAATGTGTTTAAGTATTTTTCTTACAGGATGTGTGTAAAAATCACACACACATCCTGTAAGAATCATTGCTAGCTCTTCCCGGGATGCTGATTAAAAGTCTAGCATATGAATAATAGATTGTACATAATATAAATGGTATTTTACATAAATCAACAATGTTTAAATTGTCAAATATTCTCTAACACCATCCCCGCGGTTAATGCAGCTGGTTACGTACATTAACCTAGGCTTTCCAATAATTATAAATTAGTCAAGCTGCGCGCAACTTTAGACTAATCTGACGTAAGCTACAACCTGACGTTCACTCTTTCCAGCCCGCTGCGCCTGAGTACTACAAGGCGAAGGAATATAACCCCGAGACTGCGATCGACCCGCTCGTCAAGCCTATTGGAGCCAGTAAGACATTTATTTTAACTCGTATTTAACTTTATAATTCTAGGGTACCCCAATTTAATTGTCTAATTAAGGGGGTATTTACGAAGATATTTTTTGGTTTGATTGTGTTAATAGGATCCGAAAGCGATTTGTGTGTTTTAAAATGTATGGAACGCGTTGGAATAGGCAATACCTAGCACTAGAAATAAAATGATATGAAATAAAATGTGCTTATTTGCATGAATATGTGAAAATGTATGCAGGTCTTAACATTAAGAAATTCCCAGCTATATTCTTCCTCTAACATGAAAATTGGAACTAAATAACCTAATTACAACTATTAAATACACTTGAAACAATTGAGCTAACTGCTGACTATTCGAAACAATCCACAGGTAGCTCAACAGATCCGTATACCAAGTACTAAATAGTTATTCAGAGCTTCGACATGCAAATTTTAAATTTAATTTAGTTAATTGATCATAATTCTACTTAATAAAATTTGATTGAAAATATTCAAAGTCGTCTATGTCCCTATACTTAAAATATTGATTCTTGGATTAATAAATTCCTAAGAACCTAGATAAATATTATTCAAATACAAATAATAGCATATCATGATGAAAATATGCTCAATTCACAAATCATTTTGGTATTACGTTTGTATGGGAAATTCATGGATGCCTACGTTCATAAATGAACGTCCCAGAAAGAAAATTATAGATTAAATCGCACATATAATATTTGAAATCAAATTAATAAATTTAAGATAAATTAATGCATGCAATAAGTCCCTGATTATTTATTTTTATAATTTAAATTTTATACATTACTATTTAAGAAATGGGAAAAAATTACTTATTATTATTTCACTTCAATTATTTATATAATTATGTCGTTATAAAATATATAGTTTTAGTATAGAAAATACAACAAAATTATGATTAAAATAACAGTAAAAAATATATCAAAACGGTGGATCACCGACTAAGCTAGTTTTTTATTATTATTATGGGAAATTCATCCATAGCCGGAGCCTCGAAAACCTGAGTATAATTATTTACCTACCTTGCAGACCCGGTGCAGCTAGCATCTTGGTACATCGCCTTCCCGGTGCACTGGACGTGTCGCCACACGATGCCGGACTGCCGCGGGCGCTGGTACCCCATCACCTTCGTCATCAGCATGCTGTGGATCTCATTCTACTCCTACTTTATGGTCTGGATGATCACTATTATCGGTGAGGCAACCTTCTTTGTTACAGCCTTTTTTTTAATTTTTCAAACCTATGTGGTGTTTGGAAACCCGCGTGGATTAGAACCCTTTCTTTTTTTTTTTAATAATTATTATCCTTTTAAGTCGTCAGGGCTATTCAAATATTTTTTCCGTGCTATATGGGTGATAATTAGCTATTATATATTATTTTTTTTAAATTTCATTTTAATGTGACTATCTGCCATTTCTGTACTAGTTCAATCATCATCATCAGCCTATAATAGTTTACTGCTAGACATAGGTTTTCCCTAATGAGCGCCTTAGATGGCATTATTTATCATTTGGGGGTTATTGACCATAATCCCCACGCTGGGCATGCGGGTTGGGGATCGCAGTTCGGTGAAGTTGTTCTGCAGGGGCGCTGCTGCCCGCCCCCCGGTGTGTCTCTCTTAGTCGCCTCTTACGACACCCACGGGAAATGAAATTCTATGCCTGTGGGGCCACAGGACAACAAGTTCATTAAATAAATAAAATAAATTATCTATGTATGATATTGACAAATTCGACAGGCTACACGCTCGGTATTCCGGACACGGTGATGGGTCTGACTTTCGTAGCGGCCGGCGTGTCGGTGCCTGATGCCTTGTCTTCACTCGCCGTCATCAAGAAAGGGTGAGTCACGTGCTCTAATGCCGGCTGTACACACTCGTGCAATCTCGAAGCAGGCCGAGCACAAGTGTGTACATTGTGGCTCTCGTAATCTTGTTGAGCAAACGACGTGAAAAGAAGTTAAAGCCGGCATAAAAACTTTCCTTCGCCAATTCTTAAAAACCTATCAATCAAGTATAAACGGAGTTTGCAGATTGATCCATCTGAATTGTAGAAGGCGATTGTAGATTTATATTTTACTGGAAATATATAAGTAGAAAACTTTTCAAAAATAGAATAATTAACATTATCACTATTTTCCTCAGTTACGGCGACATGGCTGTTTCCAATGCAGTCGGCTCCAACGTGTTTGACATCCTGGTCTGCCTGGGTCTGCCCTGGTTCATCCAGACCGCCATCATCCAGCCCGGCTCGCATGTCAATGTCATCAGCAAAGGTACTGTGTTAGTCCATCATAATATCTGCCATATGTCGATATCTTGGTCTACCTGGATCTGCCCTGGTTCATCCAGACCGTCATCATCCAGCCCTACTCGCATGTCAGCGTCATCAGCAAAGGTTCCAGCACCTTTGAAACTGTCTAGAGGACCTAGCTCATAAATTAAATAATTCCAGGTCTAATTTACTCTACGCTCTCCCTGTTCTCCACGGTCATCTTCCTGGTGGTAGCGACCCTCGCGAACGGCTGGAAGCTCGACCGGAAGTACGGGGTCGTGCTGATGATCTGGTACATCCTCTTCATAACCCTCGCCAGTCTCTACGAGCTCAACGTCTTTGGGGAGTTCAACCATCCTGACTGCATCTCCATCTACTGAGGTGTTCCTTTTTGTATCTCTTCTGTAGATTATTGTAGATCCGTCTATTGAGGCGTAACTTTATATCACGCATTCTTAAATCTCTTGTTTGTTATTCTTAAGTTGCTGAGACTTTTTCTGACAAAATTAAAAATAAACAAGCGTTTCTTGGTGGTCATTGTGGTCAATTAATATTCTCATAGCTTGTAGATAAATATGAAAAAGCTTGCGCTTAACACTTATGAATAACTTTGTAGCAATCACAAACCTACGGGTTTCGTAGCATCCGTCGAGTTTCGTAGCAAACGTATTTCGTACCTACGAGTTTTGTAGCATTCAACATGTTTTGCAAATGTATTTCGTACCTACCTACGAGTTTTGTAGCATTCAACATGTTTAGTAGCAACGACCGGTATTTCGTATCTACGATTGTCGTAGCAGCTACGAGCATCGTAGCAAGCTTGTTTCGTGCCTACGGGTTCCGTAGCAATCTCGTAGCAATAAACGAGCATCGTAGCAAGCGTGTTTCGCGCTTACGAGTTTCGTAGCCTTCGCGTAACCACCTACGAGTTTCGCAGCAACCTACAAGTTTCAAGATTTGAAATAGGCAATGCAATAGGCCTATAAGTCGATCGTAGTAAAGTTTATTTTGCGATGCGCAAGAATTGTACCGAACTTCACTTCAGGAATCCCACCCAGTGTATAGCATTTAGGTTATGTTCTAGTCACGTAGTTATTATAGTTAGCTCATTTATTGTTTTGTAAAGAACTCGTTACTTACTGCACTTATGTACTCTTTATGACTGTCATAACTAGAAAGAAAAATATTTTAAAATGATCTTTTACTGGATTCAAAGGACTCGGTAGGGTTAAATCTTAGATTTTTATGTAACCCTAGATCACAGTATACATACGGACATTATGGAAACTAAGCCTAGTTCAGAGATGTGATTTATTTGAAATACTTCTATTTTAAATGCAAATAGAAAATGCAAAATACCTATTTTGTATTTTGTATTTAAATACCTTTCAGTGAAAAGTATTTTGTATTTTATTTGAAATGCCTTTCGAGAGGCATTTTGTATTTTTAATATACATTTTAAAATACAAAATACTTTGTGATTAAGTTAAGCCAACATTACCAGTCAAACAAAACAAAACGCTTGTATTGCCGAATTCGACCGATAGAGGCGCCAACTAACCATGCACGACATCTTTTTCTTCTTTGGTCAGAGTGCGCGTCTTATGTCAATGTCAAGTAAAAGTGTTTTATATAAAAAATGATATTTATTTTTATCACTTTTTAACAATACCAGTCCATTTGTTATTAATTTAAAAAAAAAAGTGTAATCGCATTGAGTGTATCTATTCTCCTGTGTAATAAATAAAAATATCTGTGATTTGGTCAGGGGGTATTTTATTTTGAAAAAGTATTTTGAAAATACCTATTTTGCATTTAGCATTTGAAATACAAAAGGCAATAAATACTATTTGGTATTTTGCATTTGAAATAGTAAATCTGAAAAGTATTTTGCATTTTGTATTTAAATGCTTTTTTAAAACCATTTTGTACATCTCTGCTAGTTGATGAAATAAATAACAACGCTCCATTATAGCAATAGGGTTGTAACTTTATTCCGCGCGCAGGCACAACAACGCAGTTGGCGCGCGGGGAACGTTCATGAGCTGCTGCAAACCGTACCACGTTTCAATCCGAAAATGCGTGTTATAATTAGTAACCAAAAAACGATTACTGAAGTCAATGTTTCTTCTTAATTTTTACAAATTATTCACAGAGAAGTACCTACTTGTGTCTACAACGACACGTTCGAATTTTTTTATTATTGATATTTATTATATAAAATATTCTCATACCTACTATCGACTTTAAACATCTTCAAAATTACCGCCATTATGGATGTACAAATAAGTTCAAGATTTCATTAGGATCGATCACACGAACAAACTTTTGAGTCCTTTCAAAATCAGCAGGAAGTTTAAAATACGAAAGCTCCGGTTTTAATGAAGCCCAGTTCACAGATCGAGGCATTTTCAAATAATAAAATTACGCATGACCGCTCGTCTAGACGCGACAACCGCTACACCGCTACTCTAACAGCACCGCGAAAACCCCTTAGAGCTCTCTTAGATGCGCATGTTTGTGTGAGTGAGCCGTTTCGAGCGTTTGTAGGTAGTTTCCATACTGTCCATATGTATACTATACCTAGATACTGAAACTCAACTCAGTTTATGTACGACTCAAGTGAAGAATCTTTGACACGTTTTCACTGAAAGCTGGTTAAAGAATCAGTAGGTACTGAGACTTCTTATATCTGAGTTACGTTTCGGTATTCGGGCTAAGTTTATAAAAAATCTGCCAAGTGTAAGTAAACAGGAAAATCGTTGTTACCTTTGGTAACAGAAAGGCCTTTTTAGACCAACCCAGGATCCGCTAACCAGAGCGGTGAATCTCGTTTGAATTTCGCGCGGAGTTTCTCCCGTCTAGTCTGGGGAATGAGTCCCCGTACCAAAACGGAAAATGCATATATTATGTATATAATGGTGTTCCTTTTACTCGTTTAGGTACGATACTTTTTAAATCATTCAAATCGGTCCATTGGTTGCGAAGATATTAAACATTTTGTAAAAGCCAACCGCGCGCGGGGCGGCCGTGTAGACCGTTGTGACGTCACGAGCCCCGTTCCGCCCTCGCGCGCGTTCTCCGCCATTCATTTATTAAAGTTCACTCGATCTGGGCGGGTCGTGTAGTGCTTTTGTGGTTTTTACGTGAAACTATGCAGAATTATAAGTACTATGTAGTACCGAAATGTACTAATACTTCAATTAGTACTCCTGAAAAAATGTTTCCAATGTGCCAAAGGACCCGAAAAGTCGCAAAAATGTACTGTCATGAAGAAACAATTAAGTTTGTACATACTTATCTACATAACAATGTTGAAAATAACGGCGTAGGTAGTTACAACAACAAACACAACTGCCCTGGCTGACTAACCTAAAACTTTTAAGTATTTAATATATGCTAGTCCAGGTAGGTGGGTACTACATACCTGGACTAGCCTATTTATTATCCTGCTGTTCTGAATAGGTTGATAATGAGATTTTTTTACCTCTGAACTTTCCAACCACGAATTTTAGTTTAAATAAATAAATATAAATACAGAATGCTGGACAATCCACACAGCATCATCTAGCCCCAAGCTAAGCAGAACTTGTGTTTTGGGTTACTGATATACATACATAATACAATATTATTAAATAGAAAGATATTTTTATTATACATAGAAAACAACCAGAACAACATGAACAAATATCTGCAGGTCGTACAAATATTTGACCCGAGGCGGGAATCGAACCCGCAACCTCCTGCGTCGCAGGTAGACCTTCGCCCACCGCGCCACAGTGGTCGTCAGTGATGAAAATATTACTAAGATAATCAAACACCGTGAAGGTATCAACCTAAGGTAGATCGAAAAAACGATACCGAAGTAGTATTTCTACCACTAATTTTTTATATTATAATAATAACCTTCTACTATTAAACAAATCAAATCACTTATTAATCGATTTGGTATAAACTGGTGAAGTTTCGCTCCTAGTTGGAGGAGCATCGCGAACAAAATAAGACTGCGCAGTGGTTCTGCGGCAAGCGCTTGGGGCTTGTGACGTCATAGCTTGCGCTCGCGCGGTCAGTGAGCCTCGCTAGGTATTTTGCCCATAACTTTGTCAGTTTTGGTCGTAGAACAAAAAATTTTACACCATATGTCTTAGTTTTTTAAGGTCTATAAAACTGCATTCAGAACAAAAAACCGTACGGGTCCTCATTCCGCCGTACATTTTTGACAGTAAACAGGTAGGTCGAAACAAGGAATAAGTGAGTATAAATATTGCCAGCTTGATTTGACAGTTGCTTTTTTGTTTTTAACCCCTTACTGCATAGCATGACATATCGGGCATCAAGAGTTTTGAACGCTTCATTTAAATTTGGCTCCTTATTTTCCATTCTTGTTACACTGAACTAAATAATCTGTCATATTTTTTGACGTTTGTAAAGAAAACTTGTGGGCAGCACTAGAAAAAAAAAAGTAAACTCAGTTTGTTTACCACCGGTTGACAAGAGGTAAGTCGTTCCACTTTTCGGGGTATTTTCGTATGGTTTTCCGTGATATATAGCTAAGGCTGGTTTTAGAGTCACGCTGACCGTCGGCGCTGAAGCCTACGCGCGTAGCTCTCACGCGTAGCTGTCTGCGGCAACTCGTTTTAGTGTCGTGCTGAACGTCGTGGAGTACAGACATGCACAATCAAATGAGTGTTCGAGTTGCTGCCGTGTATTTTTTATGGAAAAAGAAAAGACTTCAACAACAACGAAGAAAAAGACAAGTTCATCCACTTATTTCTCAAAGATTGCTAGTGGGGGCATTTGTTACATTATTCAATCAGTTAAGAGATGACGAAATCAAATTCTTTAACTACTTTCGCATGTCATCACGAACTTTCGACGAGTTATTGGCAAAGCTACATGATAAGTTACTACGTTGAAGTTACAGGCGTTTACCTATATCACCAGCTGAACGTTTGATGGTTACTTTAAGGTAAGAAAATAACCAAGTTGTTTACGTTTTTTTTGCCCAGTATCAATATCGCGATTCATTGTTGCGCTCGTCTGTCCCCGTCGGCGCGCGCGTTTAATGTAACTCTGTAACGATAACGGAGTTCGGAAGCGCGTCGGCGCTGCGTGCTCAGCGGCGCCGACGCGTGGCGCGTACGCGCGCGTATGCACAGCGCTGACAGTGCTCAGCGCTGAGTCGTCGGTGTTATTCTAAAACGCTTCATAAGTAATCATACATATTGGCCTGTCAGCGCCGACGGTCAGCGTGACTCTAAAACCAGCCTAAGATAATTGTTTTGTATACGATAGGCATCTGTTGAGAAGCCATATGCAAAAAAAAAAACTAGATTCGCATGAATGATCACAATTATTTCTGTTGTTGAATTTTGTGGCCAGATATGGGATAGTATGCAGTTGCGGGAAAAATCGTATGGCAGATATGGGATTGTATGCAGAAAGACAATAAAAATTAAAAATCCATATATGGCATAATATGCAAGGGTGTAAATTTTATGAAATATTTGCATAACATTTTGAAAAACTGCCTGCAATAATTTTGTTTCTTTAGAGGTTCTTGATTGATAAAGCTTTGAATTTGCTTGTCTTTTTTCCCAACAGTTTGTGAACAACAATGCCGAGACGCAAACAAGCGCATGTGGTAATTATTCCAGATGGAAGTGAAGATGATGAGCTGTCTGATGAAGATGAGGAATGGAGAGTCAATCGGGATATGTTATGTGATAATACGGGCCAATCAAAAAATCCATGCAGTAAGGGGTTAAGGGTAACCTCGATGATTCATTTCAGTATAAATGTTATTTAATAAGTTAGTTTTCCGGCCTACGTAAAATTGTTGAGGAATATCTTTTAGGTTGTTCTGTTTGTCATCATCGAAAAAAAGAAATATGTTGCTGGATAAAATAGTCGTAGGTATGTTGTGTTGTTAGTTGTAGTGTTGGTAATATTTTCGAGTACCTATACTCGTATTAATTGAATCATCATCATCCGTCCATTGCTGGACATAGGCTATGGAACAGACTACGTACCTACAGTACTTACTGGGACGCTAAACTGATCAAATAATTAATGCTGGACAATCCATACAGCATTATCTGCCCGAAGCTAAGCATAACTAATAATAATAATAACATAATCGTAATCAATTATTCTTTGTCAAATTCCATTTCGATAGTGAGAACCATAGCGCCCTGTCTTCAGTTTGACGCATCCAGCATCTGTCTGCAGTTGTTTTCACTACGTTTACAGAGTTTTTGACTCGTTACAGAATATTAAGTCTTCATACTATGTACCTACATTTTAACGTTGTCGCTTCCTCTAACCGTAGGGATGCTCTTAGGTACTTCTTTGAGGTTTCCTAATAAAAAGTGGTACCTAGGTGGTACAACTGTTTACTTAAATGTAGGGTCGGTAGTCGTACATTGAACCAGACAGCTACATTGAACCATCGAAAGTATTCGAATATGCAACGTTGCCGATTCGCGCTTGTGCCGGTAAATAAGGTCCCTACAGCCCCCCTACCCACCGCTGAGTTTGCGCGGCGATCCCGTGAATGACGAAGGTTGGGCGAGGACTTTTACTAAAATCGATCGGAAAAGTAAGTTTTTTCATCAGTTTTCTTTGATTTTTCATTTGTTTTCGGTGTTGAATGTCAGTATTTAAATAATTACGTGTAATAGTGCACATATTTAGCTTTCTAATGCATGATATTTGGTTTTAATATGCCCTGGTTTATCTGGTGAAATTTTGAGATTATTGCGAAGCACGTGCGGTGTCTCTCTTTGAACCACATACATGAAGTACAGACTGAACCACAGTTCACTGTGTACTATTAACTTATTACACTTCCGTGCAATTGTACTGTTTTGTGTGAAGTCACAAAAAAACTGCATATTAACTGGAAATTATAAACTAATTAAATTAAAAAAGGAATTTTTTTAGGATGGCGCGGACCAAAGTAACTTCCAGAATAAAAGGTGACGTCACAGCTGCAACGAACAATTATGCCAAATCACAAATATTGTCATAGTAAGCAATTTTTTTTGCACTGAAGTGTACTGATGTATGTTTGCATTTTGATATAGAAGATACTGTTCAAATAATTCGTTAAAACTAAGTTAAATTATAGTGTTTGTGTTCATAAGAAACTTGATCTCTTAATAATAGCATTTAGCTCAATATATTTGTAATTTTTTTCACTAACCGATAAAATTACACTTCAGAAGTGTAATTTTATAGTTATTTTTTAACATTTATAAGACTGGCCCTTTCGGTAATAAAGCAAATCATAAAAATTTACCATTGTTTTATTTGCCATGCTTTGAAATTGATAAATACCAATATTTAGGTAGGCGGTAAAGGGTGGTTCAATGTGGAAAATACCGCGGTTCAATTTGTACTACCTAGTGGACACAATGAACCAAAGCTGAGTTTTTGAAAAAACATTTCTCCTACTCAAACTAGGCCCAACTGTCAAAAAACTAGTATGCACGATGATAGTCGGATAAATTCTGCATAAGATAGGGTAAAAAACAATAGCAAAAGCTAAAAAATTTAAAAACTACAGGCTCCTAAAATTTACCCGGTTCATTGTACGACGCCGTACCCTACCTACATCTGTGTTTATCTCTGAGACGAACGAGGCATTTATAATTTATTTACTTAGGACTCCCAACAAAAAAATCAACAAAATATGAAAAATACAATTTCAGAAAGGACTAAGTCTAGTGTTTTTTAATTTATGGGTGCCACAGCATGAGCAAAATAGCAATATTAGTATAGATGTCTAATAACTTGAAGCATTGCTATTTGTCACTCCTCTCTTGTGTAAGGAGGCGAGAGTGAATGACATATCAATGGAAGGCCACTGGTAGGTATAAGTCAGAGTAAGAAATTACACTACCTAGCAAGCAACTATTTTAAGTGACCATTTTGAATAAGGAGACAAGCCTTTATTTTTATAGTTTTCGACAACTATCAAGAAAAATGTTGAAGTGTTTGGAGTCAAAATTGCAATGAGTTCATAAATTGGAAGAAGGTTGACCAATTAACTGATTGTACCTACTTATGTATAGTTGAACATTATTGGGGTCGACGTTTGACACTCAATCTACTCGGGCCTAATTTCTACGCCTAAATTTTTAATTATTTTAGGTACATACTAAAACAAGAAAGAAACGAAACATTTATTATTATCGTTTATTAATTTTATCATTTAAGTGCAATACATTCTATTATCATGTTAACAGAACGCTAAGATGAACCTACAATTCTCTGCGACGGGTGAGATCAATCCGAGTACTGAAATAGAGTTAAGTTTGCTAAAGTAGTTATGTATATAATTAAATTATATGAATATTATGAGTAAAACCATTAGAAATTATCATGAAACTGATAAGTAATTAGTTAAACTGTAGTTTATTTTTATAACAAGCTTCATACTAAAATAATATTAACAAGTTTATCTACTGTGAGAAAAAACATCAAACCCATTGTATTTAGATTTTGCCTTCAAAAAGCAAAGTCTGGTAGAGCAGAGTTTATCTATCACGATAAAGTGAAGGCACTATCTTGGCATTCTGTTTCCATTTTATACACTCAACTCGCATCACTTCACACAATATGCATTCATTTCATATATTTTACTCTTGTGGCTTCACCCATCACAATTCGTTTTATTGTACAGTTTGCAAGGCGAAAGAAGGCTGTGTTTTGATGGTAATATACAATTAGGCAGTAACACAGCGCAACGCCTAAAAAACTAGTCGACGATTTCATCTGTAACCAAACATAGATAGAGAGGGGTATCTTTATCGGACAGTCACGTCGCCACTTTCTTTCATCGAATCTGTATTCAGCTTTCTTTCAAAGCATCAACCGAAATTAAGTTTAATATTATAAAACAGCTATAAATTTAGATGTGTATGAGTATCCACAAGAAGTGATGAGATTAGCCTTAGATTACATCCTGCCTTGTGATACCGAACCTGAACGCTAGCCACTAGTTAAGGAAGCATAGGATTTAGTGATTAAAATATATCACCGGTCAATATGGAATTTCTCGTCTAATTGTGATACAAGACAGGAATAAACAAACTTAGCGTGTCCTTAAAAAAATAACAGTTTAAATGAACACTCTCATATTTACATTTTTTTTTCGAAATTATTTTAAAATATATGATACGGTCCGTACCGAGTTCCTTTGCGACGCACCGTCATCGACAAACCTATGTACAATTTTGAAGGGACTACCGCAAATTATAGCAAAAATAAAAAAAACTAACTATCCGAAGGATGCGCCGCAATGAAAGGGAATCCATTTTATTCTCTTACCTAAGCATATTTTTTTATACTTTTCTTTGTTTTTTTTTTTCCATATAGAATCCTACTTACATTTATTAGTAAATAAATCAGTAATTTTAATGAACATTTTTAGCCATTAAGTTAACATCGCTTCCTCGGCCATAGTATTCCAAGTATATGCACATATTTACAATATCTACACTTACTTATAAAACCTACTGCACATTTTAGTTCTACTTAAAATTAAATAGATTTTATAAGTATGCTATAGAAACTCGAAACACTTGACTGTTATCAATAAATTTAATGTAAACAACTAGCTAAAATTGAGAAAAACTAACATCCAAAAACTAAGTAAATATTGAGTTTAAACTAACAAAAGACATTGGCTATCTACGCCATGTAGTGCCTTCGGGCCTCTTAAACATTCAGGACCTCTTCTACATTTGAATTTAAAAAAAAATGTCGATAACTCTTAAGACAAAGAAAAGGTTTTATCACTACCTCTTTTAATTTAGATCTATTCTTAATAGGTTCAGGATTTTCTATAACAAAATCAACACAAAATAAGACTATCTTTAATGTTAGAAGAGGCCCACAACTGTCAACTCTTACTTTAGTAAAGCAAGTAGTTTCAGTAAATGTACGACCCACATTATAATTAACATCCTGTCACAAGCATATTATAAACGCTACAAAACACAACCATAGACAGTCATCAGATATTTTATACCGTTTATAAAATACACAGAATATGCCCAAACAAAAAAATCCGAAAGTTGAGTCGCATCCGATCACCCAAGACTTAGAATAGTTGTAAATATGACATCAGCAAGTAATCGCGTTCGAATATATTTAGGTTAATGCGAATTACAGCGCTGTTCGGTGCGGATAAAATCCTTGGTCTTCTTAGGAATGGGCTACACTAGAGGATTTACTTAGAAATGGTTTTAAAACAGGGGTTTCCCCTACATACGTAGACGCGCACAGTTAATTCCAAAATGCACACCGTCGGTCAAACGCCCGTTCACGTAGGCGAATTAAAAATATACAATACGATTCGTATTCAGTTTGTACACAAGTTTCACATTGTCTCTCGCACAAACACTCTGCCGTCTTCGTTTTATTTGCACTTATATTTGATATTTAGTCGCAGCTCCATAGGCTTATTCTAGCTTTAAAAGTTACTAAAGGTACTGATATAGAAAGAGAAAACGTAGTCTCGATACTTTTTCTCTTTCTATAATTTTTTACTTTGTCTTATTCTTGCAACAAGTACCAAACAAGAATGTTGTTTCTGCGAATACTTCAAATATAAGTACAAATTCTACGAACCAGCAATAGAAGACCTCTCGAGTGAAAGCTGCAGTCCTTATTGTATATGTCCAGCGCGTGAGGACGGTCAGAAACAACGGCCACAGTGAACACGCACACTTGCTATAGATTACATTAAATGCAACCCAATTTAGAATTATTTTTGGGGGTAGACTTGATCATGAACACATCACTTTGACACGTCAAATTATAAGAGAAGGGGTTCGTTTGCACACGCATCACTGTGGTTGGTCCGCTTATCACGCATTCTGTGAGTGCTTGCGTTTCTTCGAAGGACCATCCCTCGCCGCCGAACGATTTAATCTCTTTCACTGGAAAAAAACAAAGCATTAGAAATGATAATTTTTATATTATTGATTAATGATATACAGATACTATACTGGGTTATTGCTCGATACTTAGTGATCTAATCGACTAATATCTAATTATTTGCTGTGAGGAGTAAATATACTGATGTTATCTACACGTTAGACTTGTAAATAATGATCTATACTTGTACTTGTCTATCCTTCCATCAATAAAATATTATACTTCGAACTCGGCCAAGCAAGAGATTTTTATATTTTTTTTGTGTTGGATTTATTTATCAATATTTCACATCTAATTTGGATAGTTTAGTATATACTTTGAAACGAAATCTCGTAACGACAAAATGATTTTACAGTGAACTATAATAGATGTACATTGGGACCAAAATGGCGGTCACTATTTTGGATAAAAATACATCAATAAATATTTCTAAAATTAGTTTTACTGAGTACAACAATACTTATACAACATGATACTTATTACCTTTATCATAATATTAGTTTTCAGTGAAAAAAAAACGGATTAAACACAAAAATGCTTGTTTATATTTGTTTCTATAAAATACACATTCCCTGTCTGTAAAAAATGCTGCTTAACTCACGCATAATACTATTTTTAAGAGTCAACAACACTCATTTTTAAAATTTATACAATTTTTTGATATTTTACCATTGCTAAAGCTTCATCAAAATATAGAACTCAAGTCAGCCACTGCTAACTCTGTCTCCAACGGTGTTGGAAAACTGGTGGCCATTTCAACAAATACGTTTATTTAACAGTAAAATAATCTTAAGTCTTATAAGTAATTTACAGCGAAATGCAGACGCAAGACAAACGCTCATACCGTTCACACAGTTTCGGAAGCATCCAACAATACAACTTAATTTCCTCTATCATCCAGACCGATTTACAAATCCATCGCAAAGCTAGCCCTTACGAAATTTTACAAGCAAACTTAATTAATAAAAAGACCCTAGAACCTGTATTAGGTTTGTTTCTCAGAGCGCCTACCACCCAAGGACATAAAATTTTCGTACATTCGCTTCCAAATAGCTATCCAAAATGATTTATATCATTCGATCCTGGAATCGTGTCAACGCGCAATTTCCCTAAGATACTTTGTCATCAAGTTAAAGACCTAAAATGATTCATATTTGAAGTTAGGAGATCAGTTTCTTCTTGAGCTGGCTGACGGACTGATGCCCTTTCACCGCCTGCTTTGACTCGTTGGTTGCATGGACTGACTTCACCTAGAATGGGAGACGGGAGGGGTGAGGGATACGAGATTTAAGGGGAGGATAGGTATACTTGTGTTTATGACGCAACACGTCACAGGCAATTGCTATTTCAGACATTTAAAAAGTATTACAAATATTAGCCTTTTTATCGGTATCCTTAAATTACGCGATTTTTTTAGATTTGGCGGGTTCGGTTCCCCGTTCAGACAGGTGATTATTTGAATAATCTGTCGCCGGAGTCTAAGTTACTTTCCCTCCATGTTGCATGGCTGTAGAACGCTGTGTATAAGAATGTGAATATGTAAGTACGGAGCCCTAAGGTACTTTCCCTCCATGTGGACATAGCTATGGGACGCCCTGTATGAGAATGTAAATATATAAGTTCCTCGTTCTTAATGAATGTAAGCGGGTTAACTACGTACCTATCTATAGCGGGTTAACTACGTACCTATTTTGTGTTGTAAGAACACACGTTTCATCCGTTCAAAATAGGTTCGTAGTTACGCTTACATTCATAATGAATTCGTCAGACTAGGATAGTTTTTACGAACTAAAAACTTAGAGAGGATGGGAGAGGACAGGAACGTATACAACGCCTATATCGGTTGCCCCGTTGGCCGACGACCCGTGGAACGCTTGCGATACCGCTGGAAGGGTGTGGTGGAAACGAACCTGCGAGGGATACAAGCAGAGGACTGGCGGGAAACTGTGCAGGACAGAGAAAAATGGCGACTTCTCTTATCGGAGGCCAAGACACACTTCGGGCCGCTAAGCCACGGGAGTAAGTCAGGATAGTTTTTATCTATACTAATATTATAAAGAGGAAAGATTTGATTGTTTGTTTTTGTTTGAATTGAAAAGGCTCCGAAAGTACTGGAACAATTTGATAAATTCTTTCGCCATTATAATCCTCAATATTCCGTGATGAAGATAGGCTATAGAATATTTTAAAAAAAGTTAGGGTTCCGTATGAAAAATTAAACTTTTGTTAAATACCCATGCGATGCCAAGGTGGACTCTAGTAGTCAATAAATAGTAAGTAAGGATAGTTTTTTAGGTTTTTGCCGTGTGGTGCCGGCATAGAATTTCACCACCCCCACTCTTCCCGTGGGTGTCGTAAGAGGCGACTAAGGGACACACACCGGGGGGCGGGCAGCCGCGCCCTCTGCAGAAAAACTCCGACAAACTGCGATCCCCAATCCGCATGCTCAGCGTGGAGATTATGGACAATAACCTTAAGATGAAAAATGCCATCTATGCCGCTCATAAGGCCTAGAGGGTATTATAGGCTGATGTATGTATGATGATGATGATGTAAAGGTACCTCGTTGTTGGGCGGCGGCTGCGGCTGCGGCGGGTTGGCGGCGCGGCGCTGCACGGACGGCGAGCGGCGGTCCGCGGGCGCGGCGCCGCCCTCCATATGCTGTTTGCGTTGCCGCAGGATCGTCCAGTCGAACGTGTAGTCGTACTGGTAGTTCATTGTGCGGAACAGGATACGGAACAGCTGGAAACACCAAGTGATCAATAGAGACATCTAGAAAAATAACAAATAATTAAATTAAATTTGTTTATTTCGGACAATATACAATCCATAGTTTTAGTAGCACCTAAAAATAAAAGTTTAATTAACCTAGGTGTTAGTTTAGGGTATTAAAATAAAGTAAATTACTCTCTATATCTATGCCGCTCATAAAATGACTTTAACTTTAACTGACTTTAGAGTAAATAGTGAGTTTTGAGTTTTCTAAATAAAAACTCAAATCATAGTAAATAGCTCGTTATAAATGATTTTAGCGTTAATAGTGAGTTTTGAGTTTTCTAAATAAAAACTCAAACCATGGTAAATAACACGTGAGTGTTAATAGTGTGTTTTTAGTTTTTCCAAAAAAAAAGTCAAATCATTGTAAATATCCCTATATAAATAGTGGTTGATTGTACTTACCTGTCTAAGATACATGTAGTCTGGCGCCTCGTCAAAGGTCAGCCCACGGCAGTAATTTAAATACATCGCAAATTCGGCCGGGAAACCCTGCGGACAAACAATAGTACATTGTTACCCTAGGGTTGGAAGTAACTTATTGAATCC
>OZ007544.1:1913146-1983844 GCA_963931895.1 Eupithecia pulchellata
GAACAGCTGGAAACACCAGTGATAAATAGAGAGTTTTGAGTTTTCTAAATAAAAACTCAAGCCATGGTAAATATCCCGTTATAAATTACTTTAGTGTTTGTTTGTTTAGTGTTTGTGTTTTCCAAATAAAAACTCAGATCATTGTAAATATCCCTATATAAATAGTGGTTGATTGTACTTACCTGTCTAAGATACATGTAGTCTGGCGCCTCGTCAAAGGTCAGCCCACGGCAGTAATTTAAATACATCGCAAACTCGGCCGGGAAACCCTGCGGACAAACAATAGTACATTGTTACCCTAGGGTTGGAAGTAAGAAAGAAAGAAAGAAAGATTTATTTATTTGGCCAAAAACAGGTAGTTACATAATTTAACATACATTTAACACACAATATTTAACATACATAGAAAAGTAAAAAAGAAGAAAAAAGTAACAATATAAGAATACAGCACAGATAATACACAAGATAAGGCTTATTATAACATACAATTAGCGTCGGCCAAAAAGGGTCAAACTCAGCTTTATGCTAAACCACGCCAAGCGCGGATCAGCGCTGGTTTTCAGTTTGATCCTGTTTTGGTGCTATCACGAACGCGGAAAAGGGCTGCTCAAGACAGATGTAAGTATAGAAGAGTTTGCTTATTATAGTTATCTTAAAATATAGTAATATTAAGTGATAATATTCTAATTACAACAACTTGAGGTTCAGAAGTAACTTATTTTCTTTATGTCGCCAGTATAGTTAAATGGCCTGGAACTTCTAAGGGTACGTAAGTTTAAATACTTAGGCCATATTGTCACTGAGGACCTAAAGGATGACTTAGATAGGGAGAGGGAATGCAGAGCAGTAACAGCATCCTGGATAAGATATCCACCAAATTCGATTGTCCTCTGATATCAGAGGACAAAATCCATGTTTAATATTAAGTACTAAGAAAAAACCCACCTAGAACTAAGTGTAATAACAAAATAGGCAAGTTGTCTGAATAAACAAATTTTTATTATATTTATTTAATCCCGAGATGGAGTTACTTTCACCCGAGGTAAACCCCGCTTTTCATTATGAATACAAGTAAAAATAAAAACGCTCATTTTTTCTTTAGCCAACTTGGCTAAAGAAAAAATGAGTGAATTTTATTTTACATAATTATTTTACATAAACAAACAACCTTAGGTGAGGTTTTAGAGGTTTTCCATTACTGCTTTAGCCTCTTCTCAGTTGAAAAGTATTATTTAGGCAACATAAAAAAAATCTTATCAAGAAAGCCTTTTACTCGATAGATGATTACATTAATGATGTTAATGCTTGGCCGGATGTCGCTCCATTCCACACCAACAATAGCATGTAAGAAACTGAATGTTGTGCTTAGCTTTTGGTACAAATTTAAATAATTATTGACATTGTATCTAAATCACATTAAACTTAGATTTAGATAGGCAAAACAAAAATTGTATTAGACACCTAAGTTTTATATGAATGTACTAGTGGTTTCTTTTTTCACTTCTTTCACTAGTGGACAAAAAATTTAAGTGAAGAGAAATCAATAACAAGTTATTTCTTATTTTAATAATTATCTGTTTGAAATTTGACTTGTCTAAGTGCTTATTTTGTAGGCCTAAGGAAATAAAGTTATTGAATCTGAAACTAATTTTCTTATTAAGTAATATTGTGTTTTTATTTTTACTTTTATTTTAAGGTTTACTTTTGTACTTATGTTTTCTTGTGTGAGCAAAATTAACGATTTTCTTTCTTTCTCTCTTTCTTGAAGCTTAAGAAGAGACTCACCTTGGTTAGCACCTCGACGGGAGTGGACATCTTCTTCTCACTGATCCTTTCGTACTTCTGCTTCTTGGTGATCGCTTTCAGACCCTGCCACGGTAATGACCCCCTGGAAATTACATGACACCAATTCAATTACCAAGTTTCGCTTTATTATTAACTAACAGTCCGTAATGGGTGTTTAAAAAAATAATTTTTTACACGCGTTGGGTTATGTTTATGATGTTTGCATACGGAACCCTAGATCTTTTTTAATTATTCTATAGTTAATTATAATTATTCTCATGTTCATGAGGGATAGTGTAGGATTCTAATGCTGAAAGAATTTTTCAAATCGGTCTAGTAGTTTCGCAAACTATTAAATTTATGGTTAGATATTTATTTCTCAAAGAACATGATAATACATTCACTTACAGATAAATGTGGTTTTCTTAGTATCTAATGTAGTACTTTTATAACTAATTTATGGTTGACGTTTACAGTGCAGTTCTTATAATCATTGGTATAGAATAATCTACAGGAATATTCTATAATCATATTTATCTACAGGTTAGGGGAAATTCGTGGGACTATGTATATTTTGACTCTGTCTTTCCCTATGTATGCTTCATCATCACATCATCATTAGCCTATA
Source organism: Eupithecia pulchellata (assembly GCA_963931895.1). Classification (NCBI taxonomy): domain Eukaryota; kingdom Metazoa; phylum Arthropoda; class Insecta; order Lepidoptera; family Geometridae; genus Eupithecia; species Eupithecia pulchellata. The sequence continues at coordinate 1,915,560 of OZ007544.1, forward strand.
GTAGGCCACGGTTGGACATAGGCCTCCCCTAATGAGAAAGTTAAGTTGAAATAATACAATTTACCCAAACAATCAAATCTTTCCTCTTTATAATACCGGTTTTATATGGCCAAATGAATGAATCTTTCGTTCTTTCAACTCCGTGGCTGAACGTCGGCGCCGTACAACATATAATAGGTTCGCAGTTAACCCGCTTACATTCATAATGAATTCATCAAACTACGATAGTTTTTATAGCACTATTTACCTGTTAAAATACATAAGTACGTAGCCGAGTGATTCCATGTCGTCCCGCCGTGACTGCTCGATTCCAAGGTGAGCGTTGATGGACGCATATCTTGCGGTACCTGCAACAAAATGTAGTTATAAGAATATTGCTACCATGGACATAGAGTATACATGGAGTATAGGCACCAGCGGCTCTATTGTCTAACTCAACTGGTAATCGTAATCAGCTTCAGTCTGGCATTTCAAACCTAGCCTGGACTTCGATTGTCACTATCTTATTGTGTAAATAGCTGAAACCGAAGACCAGTTGAATACCTTAGACAATACCGACAACATTCTGACTGGGTCTACAACTGGTAATCGGTTTGAAGTTCACTGGTTATGGATTTCAAGTTAGATAATAAGGCTGCAGGCCACAGGAAACTATGTCTGATGGACAAAACCAAAGCTTATTTCGAAACGGTGGCGGATGGATTAGCGGCGGCCTCAGGATGTTTTCGGACTCGGACGTCATTGTAAGAGAAATATGGAATCAGTAGATGCGGCTAGTAAGTATTCGATCACCTAGTAATTTGTTGTATTTGATAGTTATGTATGTTGTGTCTATTTTTACCTATGATTATTATTATTTTTGTATAGGATAAGATTATATCTCTGTCTTGTTATATCTCTATTGCATAAATAAATAATGTTTAATTTTATAAATAATGATCTAGTACGATGCCAATGCAAATAAAATATGATAATGATTGCTATAATCATATGATATGCTGTGGCGCGGTAGGCGAAGGTCCGCCTGCGAGGCAGGAGGTTGCCGTTTCGATTCCCACAAGACAAATATTTGTACGATCTGCAGATATTTGTTCAGGGTGTTCTGGTCGTTTTCTATGTATAATAAAAAAATATCTATATGTGTAATAAAATAATAATTGTATTATGTATATCAGTTATCTAGTACCCATAACACAAGGTCTGCTTAGCTTGGGGCTAGATGATGCTGTGTGGATTGTCCGGCATCATTTATTTATTTATTTATTCATAGAATCTGATTATGAAATTTATTTTGTTAATATTATATGGATATAATCTGAAATAATGATGCGACAAGCTGAAGACACGGAGCTATGGCGCTCATTAGTGGCCTGTCCAGAAGGGCAAGCACGGGCTTTCTTGTCTAAGGTAGAATAGACAAAAGTTACGTCACTTTGTCATCGAATGCGTAAATTATTTGAAATTAATTTCTTCAACTTCAATAATGTACGCAATGTATGCGATGCGATGTCATTATTGTCTATTCTACCCTAGCGAACAATCGCCGTGCTTGGCCTACTGGAGTGGACTAACGATGTTGCATCTGAAATAAATCAGTTAACAATAATAATATCCCAGTTATAGTTACCAGTAAGGTTCTTATCCTCGCGATAGGCGATGTGCGACCGCGAGCGAAGGTCGCGGAACTTCTTCGCCAGTCCGAAGTCGATCATGTACAGTTTGTTGCAGTGCCGGCCGATGCCCATCAGGAAGTTGTCCGGCTTTATGTCGCGGTGGATGAAACACTTGCAGTGGATGAACTCCACGCGACCGAGCATCTGATCTGAAATGTCAATATTAGGTTAGGATAGAAATGTCAATATTAGGTTAGGTTAGAAATATTTAGCTACCTGTAGGATTGTTAGCAAAAATCTGCATTAATCATTTGTTGATTTGTCGATTCGAAGTGTTATTTTTATATGCTAGTAATTATCGTTTTCACTTGTCTTAGAACATACTTCTTAGTATATTATTGTTATCCAGCGTGTTAATTTTTTTAAATTGGATTGGGATTTGAGTGGGGCGTTTCGAGCTTACGGTTTCTTTTTTGACGATTCTTTTAAACAAACTTAGGCCTGCCAAGTACACCTGTATCTGATACATGAACTATTGCATAAACAAGATAAGATAGCTAATCGAATTGCAATAATAGTCAGGTTCAATAAAACGCGTAGTTCATCATATATCATACATCACACCTATTTGTGTTTTTAACAGTAGATAGATACGACAAGCAAACTAAATAAAGAAACATACAAAAAAGCTAACATTCTTTGTTACTTATTGCGGGTCATTCCCATCGCATCCTAAAAAGAAGAATGATGTTTATCAAAAAACCTTTTCTTATCCAACTACACTCGCGAGCAGCTGAATCGACTCAAGACTTCAAAATGTGCAAAGTGGTTTTTTTTTTCAAAAATGGCTCAAACATTGTGCATAAAACATATTATTTTTAAAAGTTTAATTCTTATGGTTCAAAGTGATACCATTATTGTACAAATCTACCCACTACTTGTTAAATTATTCAGGCTTTAATGGAATAGCAATGAAAGTGAAGTTAATTTGAGTCAATATAGGGTTGATCAAAATTAAATTAAAACGGAAAATGTATGTTTTATATTGAAGATTCATGATCTCAATACTTGGTGTTGCCTCCCCTAGCTGTGATAACAGCTCGAAGGCGGTTTCTCATTGAACGGATAAGATTTTTGATCAGTTCTCGAGGAAGCCTTTCCCAGTCCTCTTCCAGCGCTATCTTCAGGTCCTCGATGCTTGTAGGCGCTGGATTTCTGGCTCGTACCCTCCGTTTGAGTTCGTCCCATAGATGCTCTATGGGATTGAGGTCAGGACTTAGTGCTGGCCAGTCCATGGTCCGTATACCAACTTCATCCAAGAACTGTGAGTGATTCGTGCTGTATGACACCGGGCATTGTCATGCATTAACAGGAAGCCGTTCTCGATGAAACCTTCATAAGGCAAGACATGGTCCAGAAGAATATTTTCCACATATTGCGCAGCAGTCAGACCGCCTCCTCGGCCTCCACCAGGGACGAAAACGAGCTCCGTTTTTCCTTCCGACGAAATGCCCGCCCACATCATACACGAACCACCGCCGTAGGACACTGTTTCAGCAAAACAGCACTGCGTGAACCGCTCGCCTGGACGCCTGTAGACCCGAGCTCTCCTGTCACTGCCATATAGACACACTCTGCACTCGTCAGTGAACAGGACTGACCGCCATTGCTCATCACTCCAATTAATGTGTTCGCGAGCAAATTCAAGGCGCGCTTGGCGGTGAGCTGTGGTCAATTTTGGGCCTCTGGCAGGCCGTCTTGGAATGAGGTTCGCTTCTCTCATTCGTTTTCTGACCGTCCATTGACTAACAGATACTCCTCGAACCTCTCTCAGTTGCTGCTGGACAGAAACACCGGTGAGATGACGATTTCTGAGACTTGTCGAAACGATAAAACGGTCGTCTCTCTCCGAAGTTAGCCTGCGCCGACTGGAATCTGGCCTCCTAGAGTAAGAACCAGTCTCTTGGAATCTTCTGTGCACCCTCGACACAGCAGATTGGCTCAGGTTTAGTCGACGAGCGACTTCTCGCTGGCTAAGGTACTGTTGCAGCAAAGCAACAACTTGAGCGGCTTCTTCTGATGTTGTATCCATAGTGATTGTAAATTAGCGACCGTAATTTGTGTAGGTGGTTTAGGTTCACGTTTGGTAAGCAGCTAATAAGCATACACTGCTTGCAGGGTGTTTTAAAGGAGGTTGCAACGCGCCCGTGCAGCTACCGCGTCGAGCACATTTTTGATGCATTCACGAATATAAGGATATTTAAAAAAAAAGAACTGTACAACATTTAATGATTGGTGTTATTACAAAGCCTAAAGATCAAGCTATAACATAAAAAAAAATTAAATACATTACTCAAGTAACTTTCGAAAAAAGTTACACTTTGTATTTTTTGTATGGGTGAGTCGATTCGGCTGCTCACGAGTGTATTTTCAACACCTCCTTTTAATTTTTCTTTACGTGTGAATGATGTTTATCAAAAAACCTTTTCTTATCCAACTATTTTCGACACCTCCTTTTAATTTTTCTTTACGTGTGAATTGGTAGGATTTAGTTTCAGTCTGCCTGTGATTAAATTATGGGTTGATTAACGCCACCGCCGGCGGGCGCTGCGTCGTAGCTATTGTATGTAAGTGTACCTGTTATTGATTATCAACCAGACGGGTTCATAAATAGCCACAACAAGCGATTCGTGCCCTATATGCGTGAAACTAGTTCAACATTTAAACTCGAGCACTCGAACAGAGATCTTAGTTTAATAGCGAAGTCTGTGGCGTAGTAAACGGTTCAATTCCGGGACAAAATGCTTGTAAGATTTGTAGACAATCGTTCCGACTATTGTCTATGTATAATAAAAATATTTGTCTATATAATTTAATTTATATATACTATATGACTTATCCTATAATACATGATGTGCTTACTTCGAGGAATTTTGTGCGTGTCTAACCATTCTGATTCTAAGTGGGGGGACTGAGATCTGCTCCTCCACGAATCCATGTTGGGTCGGGGAAATCGCGCTAGTGCAGTGCGGGTTGGTGGTTTGTTTCGGCGATGGCCGCGTTTTCGATCGGCAGGGAATACCGCGGGCAGGTCAGGTTAGCTTGGACGTCCAAATATGTCATTGCAACTTACTCCCAATGTCTCCCAATCCTCTCTAAACGAAAAACCTGGATGACAAGATGACGTAGTTGCATGACTTTCGCGAGACCTTACCTGCCAGCATGAGAACAGTCTTGATAGTGAACTGGCGCGAGCAGAAGTTGAATAGATCCTCGAGCGAGGGGCCGAGGAGGTCCATCACCAGGATATTGTGGTCTTTCTCGTAGCCAAACCATCTGGAACAAAGACGTGATTTATTTAGTTCACATTACACAAGGTTTGCAGTTTGGGGATCTATGATGGTATGTGGATTGTCCATCTGTATTTTGTTTAATTTATTCATGACGGTAGATGAGGCCGGCTACTCGTTTTTCCGTGGGTATCAAAAGAATTAACTCTTTGGGTCTAGTCAGATGTTTCTACAAGATTATTTCTGTAAGACTAAAGATTCATTATTTATGACTAGCTTCTGCCCGCCGCTTCGCACGCCGTACTCCCGGATAAAATTGTTATACAATCTACTCCATCTAATTTTAACGTGATCTTCTTCAGTAGTTTTCACTATACTATATTATTAAGACGAAAGATTTGATTGTTTGTTTTTGCTGAAACTATCTACTGAACCGATTTGAAAAAAAAATACACAGATATAATTAAATTAACCCTGATATTTTCAAAAAAGTTAGCGATTCGTACGAAAACTTCAATCATGTAAACCAATATGTGTGTGTGAAAAGTTACATGAGAAATTTTATGGTATTTATACCCGTGCAAAGCCGGGGCGACCCTAGTCAGAAATAAGAACATGATGATCATTCATCTCTTATTGAGATAAAAACATATTTACGTATTTAGTCAAACTTTCGCCTTTATGACATTACTTATTGGTTCAAAAAAAGACGTTATTTGTGAAGATAACAATTTTCAAGATAAATACGTGGTAAACCAAGTATGTATATCTTAAGAATAGAATAAAGATTGAATCGAATACGTAACATGATACTGCATCACCTATTTATGTAACCCGTAACAATAACAAACGGTCAAGGTTGCATAGGAGCCTCGCTAACTTTGAATATAAAATAGCAGAATCCTGGAACGCCTTCCTTGTATTAGCTTTGAATTACGAATCTACTTCCTGAGTCTTTATTTGTCTTTCTAGGTCAGTTGTATACTGCTAATATGTGGCACAGTATACTAAAAAGATGGTGAAAGAAGCGACGAAGTGTGTCAGACTTCGGCCCTAGTTTTTTTTATGTTAAATTCTAAACAAAGTCGCTTTCCGCTGTCTGTAACTGGTCTCTATGTATGCTTAGATCTTTATAACTACGAAACGGATTTTGATATAATTATTTTTAATAGAAAGAGTGATTCAAGAAGATGGTTTATAAGTATAACATGCACCCGCAGGAAGTCTATTGTTTCGTTTCAACGTTTTTCTAATACGGCAAATTCGTACCATTTGTAAAATGCAAAGATAACTCTCCGTTTTTGCCGTTTCACGTCTAAAGTCTAAAACTAAAGTAAATTTATCAAGGAGATGGATGGTATCACAAGACAGGGGCTGCGTTTAATCCCGGAAACAAATAGTTCAAAACCAAAACGGTATTCTGTTCTAATTTTACCAAGCTCAAAATCGCTCGTAACAAGCCGCGTGTAACAAAGCAGTGATGCTTATTGCGTCACAGCCGAAACAAGAAATCTCCAGGTAGAAATCGCGGCAATGCCAGCCGACGTTATCAAGTTGATGGTTGAAACATCGCGATCGTGACGTCGATTTCACGCTACTTCCGAGCCTGTACCACTGGCAGTGGTCCACAGCTGATAAGGTCTTCGGAAATTACCTGAGAGCTTTAAAGATTTGTCTCAGTTTAAAACTAAATTCAAACCCTTGCTATTAGAAAATTGCCATGTGCCTAAACTATTGGTGTTTTTCAGATAGCAAATGCTATATTTTCTGCACAAGTTGGTTACTAAAGTGAAAGTCTGTTGTATAGTAACTGTAATAAGTTCTGTGATCCTGGCGGCGCGCGCGCAGCCACGCGTGACTGTTCGGTTTTCAAACTTTTTCTCGCCATCGAATAATCACCGTGCGTTAGTGCTGTATGCGCTGTATGAATAAAACATTGCTTTGATGTACGCTGTCTTTCACCTACTAGTTTCTGTTGCCTTGACAATGTTTTAGTTTGATTTATACATTCAAATAAAATGATATACTACTTATCCTGTGGCAAGTCAGCTAAGACTTTTAAGGTCAGCAGAAAAAACTTAAAAGTAGATAATAAGTGCACCAACCTCTTGCAGGCCGACACGGCATGCAAGAGAAAACCTAACATAAGGTTGATCGTTTTGTTTATTATGAATAACCACACCTTCAACTGTTTAATCAAGAGGGATCGCTGCAATGCTGAACCTATTATCGGGTATTTTTTTAAAGAATTTAAGACGAAGCTGACTTTTATTATAATCGCTAGCACCCAAGCTCGGTCCGGAAAGAGCTCTGTAGGCAAATATTTGTGCTGCTATTGTAAAAGAGTAAACAACTGTGCAAGAGAAACTACCGCCACTGGATGACGTGGCATGACAATTTCGTGATATGTCTAAGCATTCCAGTGGATATCCTCAAGTCAGGGTACAAAAATTATACCAGGCGCGGTAAAAGAAACTACACTGATGTACCTTTGAAAACCAACAGCCCATATCTACTTTACCTAAAATTTAATCTTGCCTTTTTATATGGAATGCGATTTGAAAGCTTTCTTCAATAAAATATTGCTTACTGTCCGAAACCGGACGCCAAACAAGTGAATTTTAGTTTTTGTGCCGTGGTTTGTTTACAAATATTCCACATCGAGTTTAAACACATCGAGTGTAAAGTATAGTTGACACAAATAATCCAAAACCTGATGCAAGGCCGGTGCAACATTTAAGTGTATGTGGCGGCGGGACGTTGAGTGCTGTACATTTAGACCGGTCATTAAATCGACGTTGTACCAATTGGTAGTTTTAACATTAATAATATTTAGGTATGGACACTCCTAGGAGGATGGAGTCCTTACCCCGACACTAATGCAAGTGCGTCGCGCGGCGGCACACCCTTTCATTCTTACACGGAAGACCAGAGCGCCACGGCACGGATTTTCCTGCGATAGCATCCGCTAAGTTTTTGCCGTTTTTGTTGTAACTAATTGATTTGATCTTATTAATATTGTTTTAATTGTGCAATAAAATAAAAAATTTTTAGTTTAATTTTACTTTACAAATCAGCGTCACCGCATATTTTATCAAGATTTTATCTTAAAATTATGTTCAATAAAGGAAATATCAAAATTGGCATAGGATAGTTTGTGATACATAATAAGCTTTTTTAAAGCCCCTGTAATAGTTTTGTAGACATAAGGCTGAGATGCGAAACTAGAGTTTGGTGCCAAAAAGATCAACTTCGTGCTCAAATACTTCCAAAATACAAAAGAATCAAAGTTGGACTCATCATGGGTTCATAGAAAATGCTTTATGATTTGCGACAAATAACTTTTCAGTACATCTATTCCTTGTAGAAAACGCACAGAAAAACCACGAATAAAATAATATCGCGGCAACCCATAACGATCAAACTCAAAGGCGCTATTGAAATCAAAATAGTATTTACTAGGACTGTTGTGATTTTGTCACTATCACGACGAACAGTGACTAATATTGGTTTTGAAACCGGTTTTATGGACACAGACTGTTAGTCGGACATAAACAGGCCGAGACGAGTCAAAACCAGAAACCTGTATACCCTCGGTTGGCCCAGGGCAACAAAATATGCTGGATTCATCTAGCCTCAAGCTTTAAACTTTGTGTTGTGGGTAGTAGATTATTTATTTAAATAATACAATACATTACGATACCTGCTAGATGACTGATATTTTGTTTCTTCATTATAAATAGCAGATGCCGATCTGACACCTGGTACAGGTTTTAGGCTATTCTCTCAAGAAAGACTACTTATATGCCTATGCTAACCAGAGATGCGATATGAACCAGCCTAAATACTTTATCGTCAATCTGAATTTTTAATAACGTAAAAAACGATCTGTTTGATAAACTTAAACCGAGCTTTCATTTTAAGTTTATCAAAACACAGCTCGTTTGTAAGCTTTATCTTACATCGCAAAATCTTTGCAAAACAGCTTTAAAGCGGCCTCTATCTTAATTAAAAACCTGCAGCAATTACATATGAACAGAACAGTGAAAACTCAGGTCTCAACACGTTTCCGTATGGCAGCCTCGTCTTGCCCCAAAGCCGGTTCTCATAACGGTCCCGTCCGGGCATAGCTGTCCCATTTAGAAGGTAATTTTCATCAGCAGATGTCCATTCATGCAAGCTGCATTCATAGGAGCAATCTTTAAGACCGCTTGTTTTTATTTGAAGCTGGTTTCTGTTTCCTGAAGAACACCTGGCTTCTTTTACAAAATTACCCTCTTTGTACAGTCGGGTAATTAGACAAGTCCGTTTTGCTGAAGGGGCTAAACTCTTTCTTGTCTCGAGTATTTTGTTACATTATTTTTATGTGAATCAGTTTTCATTAACATTGACATATTAACCCCAAAAAATTATCTGCAGAGCAGCCACTTCCACGGCCTCGCTCGATTTAAGAAGGAATTTCGTCAATATTTTGTAGTTAGTGCCTGCATGAGGAACGTGGTTAAATCCGATAGGTTTTTAGGGAACATTACGTTTAACTTGCTGAAGTAAGTTGGGACAATAGATATTAAATTTGTTTTTATCGCATTACAGAATAGGATGACGAAGATCAAATGAAGTTGGACCCTGGCAATTTTATCTAAGGCGCGGGCGGACCGTCTAGACTAGAAGAACTGGTCCCATCGCATTAAACAGCTTTACATAGACTGGCGGCCTTTCCGAGCGCAATTTAACCACGATTCGAAATAGAATTAAGTCCGACATTGGCGCGTCGGTGTCGTATTACTGGCACATAGATTGGATTAGCTCTACACTTTACTACTTGCATACGAGGTAACAGAATAACAGGATGTCTTGCTAAGAGATAAAATAATAAACACATCAATGATATTTAGGGCAATTCTATCGTTGTCAAAGAATCCAACGGAAAAATAGATGACCGCGATTGTTTGATAGCGCCTTCATTTTCGATTTTCTTTATCTATTTACAACTACTAATGTTATAAAAAGGAAAAATTTGATTGTTTGGTTGTTTGCATTGAATAGGCTGCGAAACTACTGAATCGATTTGGAAAAAAAAACACCCTTAGAATCCTACATCATCCCATTATATGACCATAGCTAAAATATTTTGATACAAGAGGAAGGTTTATAACATGCATTGGTATCAGCATTGCGTCCGTGCAAAGCCGGGTCAGGTCGCTAGTAATGCGTAGTCGTAGTATTTACACTGCCTCTGCCCTTTTCCGGAAAAAACGTGCTACTATCATATCAAAGTTGAGTCACAATTTTTCAGTAGTTCAGTTTTTGAGCGGTAATTTTGCTTTCACAATGAAGATGGTGACTCACAGAAAACGGTAGTTAACACGTTCTTTACGTCAGTCACTAGCCAACTTCTGATACATAGAGGATAACTTAACCTACCTAACACAAATGTTGATTATTAATTTCCTAAAAGTGAATCATCAAAGATAAAATAAAGCCGTTTTGCACAATGTGCGCATGACCTTGGATTGATGCTACAGACGAAATTTCACTTTCATATTTTCGCTATCTATACTAATATTATAAAGAGGAATCTCATCTCGTCTGGCCTACGTTGATCAGTTGGGCAAGCATGGGATTTCTTGTCTAAGGTAGAATAGACAAAAATGACGTCACTTTGTCATCTAATGCGTAAATTATTTGAAATTAATTTACAATACAATAATGTACGCAATGTATGGCGATGCGATGTCATTATTGTCTATTCTACCCTAGAGAACAATCCCCGTGCTTGGCCTACAGGCCCCGGCATTATGAAGTTTTGAATTTTTTGTTAAATACCTACCCGTGCAACGGCGGGGCGGACCGCTAGTGTAAAGTAAAATGTTTTATACGGTGTTTTTCGGGACTTGAAAATACAGACATATATTTTTCTTAATTGACTACATTTAATCACGCTTAGGAATAGTAATCTTTCAATACATACAGTTCGGGCTTAACTTTTCGTTCAGTAACCTTGTCCGATATTTACGTTACGACTGAGGTCAAATTTGTTTTCAGTTCAGTAAATCAAGGACTTGTTTCATGCAAAAATACTGGTATACAAATTGATTTGGGATTCAGAAAATTCCTTCTTTACATTGTCTATCACCTAACTGGTCATTTAAAGTTTGATCAACTCCAAAACGGTACACAACTCCCTTCTAAAGATGTATAACAAATATTTTAGTTTAAATTAAACAATAGATTTACATACTTACACTAAGAAAAAGTAAAGGAAAATTTAAGTACACATGGAATTAATGAAATATTTTTGAGAATACAGGAAAGAAGCGTCAAACGAATCAGCATGTTTGTTGTTACTTTTCGCGTGGGAAAAAACTTCAATCCAAACAAACCATCAAATCTTTCTTCTTTATAATATTAGTTAAGACTAGATTAATCTGATATTTTGTAGTAAGCCTGTTCAAAATGAAAGATAATTTGTTAATTTGTTCACTGTGTAATTTCCTATTACAACCTTAGACACAATCATCAGTAAATAAAATAAATAAATAAATAATGATGGACAATCCACACCGTGTCGTACATAAAGGCATCACCTTTTGTTACACTGCCTTGACAGCGGTAACGGGAAGGCAGTGTAACAAAAAGGCGGACGCCTCTGTTTCCGAGTCTGTGTGTCCGTGAACTTAAAGCCAGTGTAAATCATTTATCTATACTAATATTACAAAAAGGAAAGATTTTTTTGAGCGTTCGATCGAGGCCTTGATATTTTTTGGAAAATATTCTACGACACTAGTATGATCACAGCAACCCGCAAGATTGTGTCTCTCTCTTTTTATTTCCTGATATTGTATAATTATTTTCGATTGTACAAATTGGTAAAAATAAAAATTAAAGCGATTACACTATGTTTTTTGCTCAGAGATGTATCATAAGTGTGTAATTCTCTCGTTTTATTTTCTAATATTGTATAATTATTTTCGTGTAGGTACACATTTGTAAAAACAAAAATAAAAGCGAAATACACTATGTTTTGTGCTCAGAGATGGTTCATAAGTTTGTAAGTGTAGTTGTGTGTTTGTGGGTTCTAAAACCCTATAGTAAGGCCAGTTTGAATAATAATGATCGGCATTTCTAGCTTCCACCGAAATAGGCGATAGGGTAATAATAACGCCTAATGTACGAGTAGGCGTCGTTATTAGATGCGTTGTCCTTGTCAGCGCGCTATGTAGGAAGGTAGGTAAGGTCTCTACGACTCTTGCGAAATTCAGACAAAGGATTTGATAGCTTTGAAAATCATGTTTTAAAGGTTCTTTGGCTTTTGTTCATGTGGGAAAAAGTGCCAAGCTTTGTACATAATTCCGCTGACTTCTTTAACTAGTTTCAGCTCGCGGCTTCGGGCGCTTTGTTTCTTTGGAAACTTATTTTTGTCGCATCAGAACTGATTTATGGACAAACTTGTTTCTAGCTAGCTAAGACCTTCTTACTATAATTATTAACTAGTCCGGAGTACAGTCGCTCAACCACGATTAAAATAACACGCACGAATATAGGCTACTATTAGTTTGAACTTTAAATATGTAGTTCCACTTTCCTTTTAACATATAATGTAGTATATGTACATTAATATGTTTAATTTTATGGGATAAAAAAGATTTAAACGGGAACCAAACATGGGCTGTTTGCTTAGAGCACATTTGGACACCTGGTCAAATTCAGCTCATCTGTTCTATGGGCGAAAACACTGGCAGGAAGTAAAAAAAAAACATCCAGCCGTGATTTCGTAATTGGAATACAAATAATGTAATGTGATAATGATAACGTAGGCGCCTTTCGAATAATATTGTAATGCTCTGCATTTAGTTGGGATTGAATGCATTTTGTACACGGTTGCATAGCTTGCACTCTCAATACAAAACAATTCTTAGGTTGAGTTACAATATACCGAATTCACAGAATTATTACATGTTGGGATATGCTTCATTATATGGAAGGACACATTGGATGAATACCTACATAACTACTAAAATTAAGTATTATTATGTTACTCTTGTATTGAACAGATGCTTTTATTTTCTTTGGGCATGTTCCGAGGGATGCCTGTGGTACAACAAAGTGATAACAGCACAAGACTCTGCTCTCTCTGATCTGCTCTGCAATGATTTAGTGTCCAGTGCACCAAACTGGACACCAAATCATTGAATAGACCCATCAAGAATTGACTATGAAGGCAGCGGCGCAAGAGTAATGGCGCCGGATTCGCGTGTCATGGAACTAAATCTTATATTGCGAGTACAACCACTCGGTCAAGAGTTTACTGACTAAGAAAAGAACTATGAAGAAATAATGTTATTTCTTACCTTATATGCGGAATACCAATGCCCCCTTGGAGCATTTTATAGACCCTGCTCTCATAGAGGAGTTGGGGGTGTCGCGCCTTTATTGACTCAACCTTCACTGCAACTTCCTGCAACAAACATAAGAGTTTACCACCAATTTCTATAAAATACCATTATATGTTGCAGGGAGAAACTCCTCCAATACAGCCTGTGGATGTTGAAACATAGGGACCTTAAAGAGGAAGTGTGGGAGATTCCTTCTGTGTATTATTTAAATCTACACTGTGACCATACATTGGCCTGCCAAATGTGGTTACAATGGCGACTTTCATTTGGGAGTGTTGTGTTCAGGCTACCGAGAACTGGATAGCCAGAGCTTGCAGGTTTGTTCAGCTTTGCAAAGCAGCAAGCTGAGTCACATAGGCTAATTTTTATCTATAAAAGCCGCTAGCCTAGCGTTAGCCTATCTGACTCAGAGATACTTCAGCTTTTTATTATTGAGAGTATACAAAATCAGACCAGCTGGTATACCCCTCATTAACAAGCAAAGTTGACCATTACACTGATCAAAGGACTAGTTTGTGGTCTCATTATAATAGATCAGCAATGCAGAAAGGCTTTGAATTTTTTGTTTGTAGCTGTTTAAAGTAGTTTTACTATTTATTAAAGGTAAGCAGAAATTAATGTACCTATGAAAAATACCATGTATGGTATTGCATCAAGCAAACATATGAGATAAGGCTAAAGGAACTAAATAACAACATGAGATAAGGCCTCAGCTGTGTGAGAATCAGCAACAGCTGTTTTAAAACAACTCAGTACATCCCACATAAACATGGAACATCTCAGAGGTGATACACCTTCGAGATGGAGATTCCCAGATGATTCATACCAACATAAAAAAATACCAGTGATTAATCAGGTAAAAATACTCATGTGGTCCTAGTAAAGGTCCAGAATAATGAATTTATCAGTTGGACAGGTGTATGAAGTACTCCAAATGCATAGAGCATTTAGGCATGGATATTGTTTATGAAAATAATAAATCAAGTTATGTACCTACCTACATATACAAGAGCATTACATACACAAGGAGTCAAAGGTCTAACAAAGGTCTCTTTTCAGATTACACATTGCAAGATGTGTAACTTCCTATCTATGTGCCACTTACGAAATACACAATAGCGAGGCATTGCACGGAGGAAATTTGAATGGCATTGAATGAAGCAGATCCCGTTAGTTGTAAAACAAGGAAGAAAACGCCCAGACCGCCATCTTCGCGACCAAAAATCCCGAAATACTTCACCGTCTAGCCAAGACGCGCTATCCTTCGGGGAATGTTTATTGAAGAATCAATAAAAAATCACATAAAATTACCTCGCCACCGCAAATATTGACTGCCAGATAGATGTCACCGAAACTACCTCCGCCAATTCTTCGGAGAACATTATATTTATTGGCTATTACTATGTTTTTTCGGGCTATCAACATGTTTCCAAAGGTAGCCATTTTGCTTTCGAGTCGTTGTCACAGAAAGTTTATTGATGTCCCATCGCACCGAGTGTAAACCGTACACAGCACTTTCACAATTTAGCGTCAAAATTGTCGTAAATAACTTTACAGCTGTTTAGAACACAGGAAAAAACGTCTGAAAACCATTTTAGTCAGTCTCAAAAGATGTCGACAGCCTTTTGATGTGACGTCACAATGGCTGTGTAGCCAGCATTAACATCGTCAAAAGCTACCACAAAAATTACCACGATGTTGCCAGACACAGTAGAAGCCTTAGCGATATAAAAATAAAATAGTAGAAACTCCAAGGACTAAGGACATGATAAATTCAACCGGATTTGGCGAATAAAATAAAGACCTTGCCAATTTCCGTCCTAATCGCCTTCAAGAGAACATAACAACGTAGGTGCTTGGCGACGCGAAAAATTTATCATATTTCAAGCTTTATTGTTTTCGGCTGTGCACCTAGGATTAGTGAATTTTCAAATTAGGTTTTCATGATATATGTATGATGCCCATTCTAGGAAAAAGAGTCAATACCTAATCATGATGTTTAAATCCCTTCTAAATCCAGTAAATTTCCTTTAAAGTAACCCCTATGTTAATTATGATTGATTGACGACAATTCCTACCTTATATAGAGATATTATAAATAAAACAGGTAGCATTTCAAGGTTGAAACTTTGCTTAGTAACACCCAATTTGATACTAAAACCTAATGTCAGACTTGGAACCTGTCATGGGAATCCTCACTGATGCAGCCCTCTCTACTTCCGTATATTTTGCAAAATAAATTAATTCAAAATGTTTTTGAACTAACACAATCTGAACACATAATTGTTAGTACTATTTTAATAAATTTTATCAATAACGCTGTATTAATCACACAGCATCATCTAGAACAACAATATCATTAACTATATTGATATTGTTATTCTTTCAAGTAACAAGTTGGTAATCAGCTCGGATTTGATTAAATGCAATGAGGTTATCAAAAGACAGTGAGCTCCCAATTTTTATGCAAAGAGATTAAACACTTAACTTTATTAACTTGACTTTTTACCAACCACATCATCAGTTGCTGGTATTCGAAATGGTTTATGAATTATGACATTATTGCAAACACCATTGTTTGATTATGTCAACAATTTCTCAAGTTCGGTGTAACTCTCATAATCTACTCAGGTCATTTCTACTTCTTTGAGGATCAAGTAGCACAAGCTTTACTTTAGCAGGTCTGGTTGTGGTTTTCAACAAGTTTGGATACAACCAAACGCTAGAGGTAGCATGCTATTATGCTACATTATTGATCAGAATGAGAATAGCAACTGTCAATAATTTTTATAAGGTTAACCAAAAGCACATAAGTTATCTTGGTTAATACTGCACTCATGTTATTGTTCTTGCATTATTGATTTGATTATTCAATGCTTGAACTTGATTCTTATACAGATATTATGTACATACATAAACATTTATCACATAACATTCAATGTAGACCCTCTTGGCCCACTAACCTCAATAGAACCCCAGAAAATGAACATCATAATATTGTTTACATAAATTAACATCAACAGACTGCATTAGCAGGTCAAATCTAACCAGTTTTAAAAGTTATGGAGCAAGGAGGTACTATTCAAGTGAGACCATTACATAAACGGAGCCAATGTAATATCTCAGAAACCAATATCCAGTGTTGATTTGTCATGCAATCACCTACGACCCTGACGATATCATAATCTCTGATCAGAGTAGATGCTAAACTTGGGCATAACATATTGTAGTACGTCACGAGAAATCAAATAGCGCTCCGCATGTCCTCTGAGAAAACGAGGTACAGTCACGCATGGGATCTATCAAGGGATTAAAATTAGAAATCAGATTAAATAGGAAGCATTTTTACCTCGCCACTATCGATGTTGATGGCCAAATAAATGTCACCAAATGATCCACCACCAATTTTTTTCTGCATCTTGTACTTTCCCGTGATCAGGATTTCATTTCGAATGAAGGTCGTCATGATTGTAGATTATATTAAAATCGTCTTGTTATTCAAAATATCAAACTATAAAGGGCACAAAATCACGCACTGAATAGAACAATGATAGAAATTCACGAACTACATTTTACGAAATACGAAACTGCGTGACTGACGGAACCAAAAAGAATGATGGACGACTGTCGTTCGGAAACATGGTTTGTACAGAGTTTGATCTTTTTTCTTACGCTAACTCTTTGTTAAAAAAGAAATTGAATCCAATCTTTTTAAATATAACAATTATTGTACATTAAAATTAAAACGAATGTAGATTGGAACGTTCTCTGACCGAGACCGAGCTGACCTATTGTATTCAATCAAACGACAAAATTGTAGTATGCTCGCGTTTATGAACGAAATATTTAGCATGAATGTTGCCAGCTAATTAAATACTACTATTTTGGCAAAAAGTAAAGGGTCGAACTGACCATGGCGCAGAGTGGACTTCTATTAATTGTAAAATTACTTTTAACTACCTGTTCTAAAAATCAGTATTGTTAATTTTTTTTAATTTTTGATAGCAGCAAAATAGTAAATACGTCAGCAAATGTAAATAAAAATTGATAAGATGCCAGAAAAATTGGCATTAACTACTGATTGGCACCACACCACTGCTGAAATTGTATTGCCAAGATTGGGGTAAATGGGCTCACTATTGAAAGAATACAAGAGGCAAGGTTAAGGAAAGAATTTCATACGGCATATTTTTTAGTTGAAATTGGGTTTAAGTTTGTTTAAAAACAATAGTTTATGAAATGTCAATCTTTTTTTTGACCCTTTTGTATTTAATATTAAAATATGCAGAATATTATAGGCTGTGACTATATGAATATAACATTAATAAAACTTTTGATATATTGTCTGTTACACTGAAAAATAAACCCCCAAAAAATATTCCTACTTAGTTAGACTGTGACGGGCAAATTTAATATAGGGTCGGTAGTCGTACATTGAACCAGACAGCTACATTGAACCATCGAAAGTTCTCGGATATGCAACGTTGCCGATTCGCGCTTGTGCCGGTAAATAAGGTCCCTACAGCCCCCCTACCCACCGCTGAGTTTTCGCGGCGATCCCGTGAATGACGAAGGTTGGGCGAGGACTTTTACTAAAATCGATCCGAAAAGTAAATTTTTTCATCAGTTTTCTTTGATTTTTCATTTGTTTTTGGTGTTGAATGTCAGTATTTAAATAACTACGTGTAATAGTGCACACATTTAGCTTTCTAATGCATGATATTTGGTCTCAATATGCCCTGGTCTAACCGGTGCAATGTTGAGGTTATTTCGAAGCATGTGCGGTGTCTCTCTTTGAACCACATACATGAAGTACAGACTGAACCACAGTTCACTGTGTACTATTAACTCATTACACTTCCGTGCAATTGTACTGTTTTGTGTGAAGTCACAAAAAAACTGCATATTAACTGGAAATTATAAACTAATAAATTAAAAAAGGATTTTTTTTAGGATGGCGCGGACCAAAGTAACGTCCAGAATAAAAGGTGACGTCACAGCTGCAACGAACAATTATGCCAAATCACAAATATTGTCATAGTAAGCAATTTTTTTTGCACTGAAGTGTACTGATGTATGTTTGCATTTTTGATATAGAAGATACTGTTAAAATCATTCGTTAAAACTAAGTTAAATTATAGTGTTTGTGTTCATAAGAAACTTGATATCTTAATAATAGCATTTAGCTCAATAGATTTGTAATTTTTTTCACTAACCGATAAAATTACACTTCAGAAGTGTAATTTTATAGTTATTTTTTAACATTTATAAGACTGGTCCTTTCGGTAATAAAGCAAATCATAAAAATTTACTATTGTTTTATTTGCCATGCTTTGAAATTGATAAATACCAATATTTAGGTAGGTGGTAAAGGGTGGTTCAATGTGGAAAATACCCCGGTTCAATTTGTACTACCTAGTGGACACAATGAACCAAAGCTGAGTTTTTAAAAAAACATTTCTCCTACTCAAACTAGACCCAACTGTCAAAAAACTAGTATGCACGATGATAGTCGGATAAATTCTGCATAAGATAGGGGAAAAAACAATAGCAAAAGCTAAAAAATGTAAAAACTACAGGCTCCTAAAATTTACCCGGTTCATTGTACGACGCCGTACCCTAGAGTAGTCATAATCAGATTAAACAGCTAACAATGGTCATGGGTAGGTGATCATTAAAATGATAAGTGTTTTGCTGACTTCCATCATATAATCAACTTTATCACTATTATAAATTCCCACTCAGCCCACATCCATTTTTTTCCTTCATCATCATCATCATCAGCCTATGTTAGTCCACTGTTGGACATAGGCCTCCCCTAATGAGCGCCATAGCGCCCTGTCTTCGGCTTGTCGCATCCAGCATCTGCCAGCAGTCTATCGCAGATCGTCATCCCACCTGGCAGGAGGGCGTCCTACACTACGTTTACCGTAATCCATTTTTTTCACATAATACGATAATTATAAAATTTTATACAGGTGATTTAACAGTTGCAGGTTTTTTAGTGTAATTAAGTAAAATTAACGACGACCACTGTGGCGCGGTGGGCGAACGTCCGCCTGCGACGCAGGAGGTTGCGGGTTCGATTCCCGCTTTGGGACAAATATTTGTACGATTCGCAGATATTTGTTCAGGGGTTCTGGTCGTTTTCTATGTAAAATAAAAAATATCTATCTATGTTATAATGTTGTATTATGTTTATCAGTCATCTTAGTACCCATAACACAAGCTCTGCTTATCTTGGGCCTAGATGATGTTGAGTGGATTGTCCGGCATTATTTAATTTAATTAAGAAAGCAATTAATTGGGTATGATTTTTTAAAGGGTATTTTAAGAATTAACAGTTGAATAAGTCTTCCTTTTCATAAACACCCATAAGTAACTTAAAACTGAAAAGTTGAAATTATATTTGAAAGGGATATCATTGGAATTTTTAATAGGATAAAAAGTAGCCTGTTTGATTCTAGGCTATATCTATGCAAAATTCAAACTGATCCTTTAAGTGATTTTGGTGTAAGAAGTAACAAACATCTTTATTAGTATAAGGCTGTGGATGTTGTATTACTAACAAAATAATCAAACTGAAGCCTCCTTCCTTTCATGATAAGCCACTGACAAAATACATAATTTTCATTTATTTATTTAATTAATTAATTATTTATTTAATTAAAACGGTTATTAAAACCAATTACATTAATTAAAAAAAAATTAAATATAAAATTACATACAAATAGGAATACTAATAATCTAATAGGTACACAAAAAAAAAATATAAATTAATCATGACGTTCACAGAATATAGAAATCATATAATCATATAGAATTCATAAGTTACCTAAACTTATGAAAATTATGCAAGCATTGATTATTCATTGATTTAAAGACTCAAATAATCATTAAATGTATACACAACCAAACAATGATTAAAAGGTTTCTTGTGATGAAGCTCATGCTGATGTTAATGGTCATAGTTTTTTTTTTTTTTAATTACTCACAATAAAGATATAATTTGTATTATTAACACTTAAGCATAAGTTTTATCTGAAGGATTTAACTTGTTGATGGTTTCATACCAGTTCTTTCACCCACTACTAGTGCCAACTTATCACATTGTAATAAACATAACAGAAACATCTGTAGTCATCATCTAAGGCTCTGCCCTGCTCAGAATCCTGAGTTATTGAAAATAATCAAGACTATCACAATGTAGGTTAATGTTTGGATGGCCTTAGGATGGAAATTTCACAATAGTCAACCCACAGAGGTGATACTTCGTCATCTCGAATTCAGCTGCTCCTGATACTTCTAGTTGCATGATAACTTACTGCTCGTAAAGAACAATAATATAAGGCTGAGAATATATAGAAATAGGGCTACTTACTTCTCCGTTCACAATGTTTAAACCCAAATAGATGTCCCCAAACGATCCACCACCAATTTTTCTCACTATCCTGTATCTGGAGGCAATTTGCAACTCGCTTCGGTAAGCCAGCATTTGTTGAAACGACATCCTGCCGTTTTACTTTTATACGTTCACTGAATAATGAAAATTTTGTTAGATTTTGATAAATAAACTCAAACAAACACCTCGACACGCTAACAGCTGCGTTCGTCTATGGTTTAGTTAGTTTGGGTTTTTGTCAAGACTTGCAAAAGGGTTGCAAGCTGTCATATGTCAAAAATCTACCATTTGAGACCATTTGACGTTGCTACCACTTTCAACTGTCATTCTGGCATGCATAACTCAGATTAAGGAATATAGTATAGATCTGGCATAAACATCTATACGAACTTGTTACGAACAGTTAGTTATAGAAGTGTGATGTATTTCGACAGCAGAGTTACTGACATATCGGCATCTCTTTTTGACTAATGAAGATAATCATGAGTAAAAAAGGACAACAGCAGTTTGATCATGACTGAAAATGGCAACATTGTTTTGGTGACGTCACAAAATACCTCACCCCTCACCCCCTGCGGCCGGTCGCCATGTTTTGTCGCAGTCAACAACAAGTACATCAGTTGTCATCCGGACTTGTTTCTATTCGAAAATGAAGGAAATTTAGAGTTAATAAGCGATAATTATGCTTTTTTATAGTGTGCAAACTTGGAGAATAATGCATTTTATAAGTGTATGTGCAGAGTGTTTGGCTGTCGCATGAAAATCAACAAAAAACATCAAAATATAACGTTGCATGGGAAAGGTACCGAATTCATTCAAAATTTCTTACATTTTCTATTATTTTCAAACATTTTGCTGTTTGTGGGAAAGTTTATAAAGATCCGCTTGCTTTTCTTTATTCATTCAATGTTTTACTATGAATATTATGTGATTTTAGGAGAAAATTATTCGTCATAGTAAATAGAGTTAGGGTTCGGTATTTTCAAAACATCGATTATCGATAACGAATTATTTCATCAACGCAGTACCAATAACACAAAAATAAAAATAAATCCTTTACAGCAGCGTCAGCAACATTGAACCAAGCTAACCAAGATTCAAAGGTGTGGTGCCAGGGACAGAATTTTTGGTTGGGGTGGAGTTTACGGGATGCAGGACTTAGAAAATTTTCGACGAATTTTTTTATGTATATATAACATGTATTTTTTTTATGGCTACGTAAAGAGGGTCACTATGGGTGCAACTTTGGTTCAGGTGATCCACCCCAAAGTTCAATGACCTCGGCGCTAGAGGTCAAAGTATGTCGTTCAGTTTCAAGGCGAAAGACTTAGAAAAATTTCGAAAGATGTTTTTAGGCATATTATAACAAATGTTTTTTCTTGTGGCATCGTTAAGAGGGTCACTAGGGGTGCAACTTTGGTTCAGCGGTTTGACCCCAAAGTTCAATGACCTCGGTGCTAGAGGTCAAAGTGTGTCGTTAAATATGGATGCAGAAACAATATAAAAACTTTACAGAGCATTCCGGGAAGAGTTGATTAGATTCAATTTGAGTGGCGGATCCGACACAGAGTTCCCCGACTCCACGTGGTCTTGTGCGTGGAGCCCCTAGAGTGTATATAATAAGCCGGAGGCGCGAAGGGAGTGCAGCCTCCGCCAGCCGTAACAAGGGACAGGCACAGTGTGCCTGTCCCTTGTTACGCAATGGCGGAGAGGCTGCACTTCCCGCAGCGCAGGAGCTATCGCGATCGCGATGCAATAAAAAAAAACATGAAGAAATACCCCGACACATAGAATTCCAAAAATACAAAAAGGTATAACTTTGTATTTGAAACTGATTTATTTAACTTACCTGTATAGACTCCAGCTTAAACTAACGTTTTTACAATAAAGGTCAGTGACCTTGTGTTCGAAAATGATTGATTTAACTTTCCGGCGTCGACTCCAGCAAAAACCAACGTTTTTACAAAAAAGGTCAGTTTTTGATGGAATGGGCTTGATAGGTCAGTGATTGTCTAAGACTCTTCCACACACGCCATCAAGGTACAAGCTGCAGAAACTGGCAGTCCACACGAAACTTACCTTGGGCAGAGCGCGGCAACCTAAAT
This sequence comes from Eupithecia pulchellata, assembly GCA_963931895.1. Lineage (NCBI taxonomy): Eukaryota > Metazoa > Arthropoda > Insecta > Lepidoptera > Geometridae > Eupithecia > Eupithecia pulchellata. The sequence goes on from OZ007544.1 coordinate 1,938,366, forward strand.
AATTGTCTTATATGAACATATTAGTATTAGTACTGAATATAGAGGATATTCATTGAATTGAGTGCCAGCCAAAGCTTGGGGAAGTTGTAGTGTTAATATTAACTGAATTGAGCTGTACTGTACGTAGTAAATAGCGTTTTTTATTGAACTTGATGAAATCTATTGTAGTATCCCGTTTTTAGACGATAGGACGGAGGGTAATATAATGCTAATGACCCGTTACGGCCGTTACGGATCACCTAGGTATAGAAACTTAAATAAAACTGAACAGAGCTTAAAGATAGGTACTTATTCTTCTACTTACTAATATTCGAAAATTTAGAATTCAACTCCGTGCAACTCAATTACTTACTTATCGATATTCAATGTTAAAATACGCGCAACTCTACAGCAGGCCGCCATCTTTGTGCCAGACTAACTTTAGGTATGCACGTAGGTATTTCAGGTCTATTTATATTCCTTCGTCTGAGATGCATAACCAGAAACTAGAGACAACTTTTTTGCTCTAATTATTATTCAGAATAATACCACAGTACACACAGTACACATAAGACATCTCTCTGAAAAACGATTGTCTATGGAAGTGCCCTAAGCATGTACTTTCCTTGGATACCTATGTAAACAAATCGGTAGAACAACATGGCGGATTAGGGATGTTCACTTGTTCGTCTAGTCGATAACATTATATCGATGGACGAGCTTGTCTTTTTAATCGACATCAAAAAAGGAAAGGTTCTATGTTCAACTGTATATTTTTTTTGTATCAATGAGGGCTACCGTTTTTGTACTCACCAGTTAGCGCCACTGTTTAGTAAGATTAAAGTAAGGTCAGAACGAACTTACTTATAGGCGACGGGAAAATATATTTACAAATTTCAGCGATTCAGCGACCCGCCCCGGCTTTGCACGGAAACCTCTTAAATTGTCAGTGTTCCTCTACTATATTATGCATGTATTATAGGTACATGTAAACCTACCTCTTGAATCACTCTATCTATTTAAAACAACCGCATCCAAATCCGTTGCGTAGTTTTAATGATTTAAGCATACATAGGGAAGGACAGACAGACAGCGGGATGCGACTTTGTTTTATACTATGTTATGAAGAGCGCATTTCTGAGGTGGTCCCATTGGAATCAAGTCAGGATCTGATGGTGGGATCCCGGAGAAATCGAAGGAAACCCTCATTTTCGGAATTGGAGCTGGATCCGAGAGTTTACTGGAGGTGAAGCAGGAGCAGGATATGTAATAAAACACTGTTTTAACTGAATTGATCGCGTATATTTTGTATTTTGTTATAGCCTGACGTTTTGGAGGCTTTTCTGATTTGAATGCACTGTCTTCAAAGTGCAATGTGCACACATGAATGTCTTGAGTTCCTGGCCGGATATTTTCTAAGCCAATATTTTCTTACGATTCCCTCCGCCGGCTTTCGTTTCTTGGTAAACTAAAACAAGAAAATATACGTAACTTATAAAGGTCAACACATCATCAGTTTTTGTGTCAGGTTTTGTGTCCGGTGGTCTTGTGTGGAGAGGTTCAAGTCCGATGGACTTGCACCTCTAAGGTCAACACGGGGCAGTGTGTCATATTTTTGTCAAAGTTTATTTTGAATCTAAAAATGGTTTTCAAATGGTTTTCGTAATAAAAAAGTCCTCTACACTTGCCCAATAGTTACACTTAGGTACCCATACTGATCTTACCTAATTTATCGATAACGTTCGATGTTCGATGATGTTCAACACTAGCACCGGTTTTTATGTCTGCGATGTGAATGAAATATTGAGAATATTGCGGGTTTCTACAGCTCACAATAAAGATGATTGAAAATAATAGGTTTTTACACACTTTATATCACAATACAATGTACAATAGACACCAATTTAACGAAATGTTAGCCACTTACCGGTGTAAGGTTAGATTCGGCCTGTTTTTGCTTTGGCATAGGCCTCAGCCTGCTACAGAACACTTCATGGTACCTCTTCTATATAGGCATGTCGATTTTAAATCGATTAATCGAAAAATCGATTATTTAGAGTAATATAATCGATTTTTCAGATCGATTTTGAACCCTAGATCGATTCAATGAATCGATTCATAAACCTCCCGAATCGGACCGATCCATTCAAAGAATAGTTTTTTTAATTTTTTGCTGTTGTCGGACGCAAAAGCAACTGGTAGTACTTGGTCAATAATTTGAACGCATCAAAGTAAATATTTATGAACGCTTCCGAAAGTGGCGTTACTTGCGTTAAAAAAACATTTTACTTTTCTATCCGGCTGTCAAACCTAACCTATCTATTCTTGTGATTGTGAGTGAGTTTATTTATCAAAAATATACTGTGGATCATGGATTTATGAAAAGTAAGGATGGCATCTTGTCAAATCAAACTTGAATCCTAACAATGGCGGAATGACATTGAGTGTCATTGTATATCGAGTTGCCAACTGAAGAAAAATTTACCCATAATTTTTATAAATATTCTTCCTAATAATTGTTTACAAATGAATATGTAGATTATAAAAAAAAACTACGTAGGTACTGCTTTAGCCACGGTCATCGTCTATTAGACCTACTTTTTATAATTTTCAATTTACGCCAGCGCTTTATGGTGCTAACTGCAGTGAATTTGATTATCCCACAAGCACAGAACAGAACACTGTACTTTCCCGGGATCAAATAGTAACGTATTTGCTAATCGAAGAAATTTCAACAAAATCTGTTCAGCCTGCTCAGCTCAGTGTATTCCAACTCTCCGTTCACTGTCTAATTTTAGTTTGAATAAATAATTCTTTGTGCCTATTAACTGGCTTACAACTTTTTTCTGCCTGATGCTTCGCATGCGTTGTTCCTATGGAAATGCCTAACCAAAAATCAAATAAAATTACTTATTTAAAAGTGGCAATAAGCAGCCATATAATATTACGATTGTTACTAGGAAGATCAATTAAACGTTCCTAATAATGAAAAAATATACATTATTCTCATATTCATTGTTTGACAAATAAGAAATAAAAAATTATAGATACATAAATATTATTAATTTTAATTGCCCAAATTCTTATAAATGAAAAATCTTAATGCACACTGCATGCTATACTAGATTAAGTGGGATTCCAATTATTTTCATTGTGAGATTCTCTGATTACCTATACGAATTCAATTTAACTTCAAATTTTCATCACCTAGAAATCTGAAAAAATATTGACTATTAGTTATACCCTGCGGCTACCTATAATCTCGATATAACATGTTATCTGCGTAGCATCAGCGTCAGTAAAATTATTATTAAAATGGGTTCAGCTATTTTGGAGGTTAGCTTAAATAAACACAGGTTAGCTATAATAATTCGTCTATCAAAAGCTAAGCTATTGAATTGATATTACAAACAGAAATTCAATATCATAATTATATTTCAAATAATACATACTATTATAGATAACCAGAATGATAAATAAATGCCTATTTACCTGATTCATAATTTAAACACAATAAAATATGAGAATTGAAACTTATTTAATATACTCCCACATTTACCGGAAAATTTACATGTTTACATGTTGGCAGCACTGGCTAGATTTTGTGCTTCTATGTATTTTGATTATTTTGTTCATAATAATTTTGCGTAAAATCAAAGAAATAAGTTGGTGAAATAAGAAATTTACCTAGGAAATGTGATCCGGTGTTTTTTATTGACAAACCCATTGTGATTTTTGCAACATCTGACCACACAATACGGCGTTTTCCATTTATTTCGGTTTGTTTACAATGGTGTTCATCAGTTGGTGTATAAAGCCGTAACGTAATGGCGATGACCGACATACTATTTGAGTGATTGGCATGCTTTGAGTTGGATTGATTGGAGTGCTTCCTTTTATTTTTTTCTGATATTCCTTCCGTACTTATTTATAGTTTCATGCTGTGGATAAATATTATTTTTACTGTAAAAATTTATAGTAACTCGACTTAAAATACTGGGAAATATAATTTCTTGTTAAATTTGTATATAACTTTAATAAAATTTTATAAACTTAAAATTTGATTAATTTACTAACCGACTTACGAGTACTTAGGCGAGACTAGAAATTTAAACTGCCACATTAGTTTAGTGGTCGCAAGCACTACTGCTGAGCAAAAGATCCTGGGTTCGATTCCCACCTCTACCTATTCTTTCGAAGGAATATAGGCGTGATATTATGTTTATTAATTTAATAATACTTCTATCTATCCAATTACTTGTATTTGCAGTAAATGGTCATCAATAATCTCCTGTATCTTTATTAGGCAATTAGTCTTGTCTGAAATTGGCTCGATTAATCGAAAATCGATCTTTTAATGTTCGATTTAAACAAGAATCGATTCTAGTATGTCCGATTTGAATCGAATCGGAGATCGATATTTTTTAAAATGAATCGACATGCCTACTTCTATATGATTTTCAATTTATATTACAGTTTTGCTCAATAAATAAGTCGAAAACACGGGCAAAACATAAAAATCTCACAATGACTTCTCCTGACATGTAAACAAACCCGTTGAATGGAATGGGCATCCGTGACAATGAAACCAGGAAGAGGGCGCTGATAAAAAGAGTGTTTATTGATTTTCCTAACGTTAAACCACTGTTGTGAGAAAGAGACTGGTAGTCCAATATTGCTTCCGTGTCAAATTCGACAATTACAACAATTCCATATGATCGTTTTTCAGAGAAGACATCTACACTGTGATAATACTCCACAGAACATTAACACCGACCGACAGACCGACGCGACGCCGACGACGACTGTGGTCCGGAAAGTAAGCATACACAGCTATTTATGACCCTAGATAATATAAACCTACGTACATGAAAGTATGAATAAGTACTTGGAAAAAGCCTACGTACGTAGATACTAGGGCATGCAAATATTCAATAATTTTGATATTCGGATTATGTAATGTTTTTAGGTAGGTATTCGAATGATTCGCAGAAAAGACCCGATACATGGTCTGTAAAAATCTTCCAAGACCTATAGGATAAATCTCCACCCTAAGATGCGCATATTCATAGCTTTAAGTTGGTTTATTTCATTAGGGTTAAATTTAGTTATAATTTGAAAGAGAGTAACAATGTTGAAAAATTTACCTACAGGCCTATCACAGAGAGCCGTATTAAGAATTTTCAAAGCAAAGTTGAACTAGCCGTAGCTAATATATCATGCTCTGGTAACCCTAATCACATATTTACCGAACTTTTTAATGCTATAAGCAAAGAACACAATGAAGTATTTAAACTTAAAACATGCTCAGTGAGAAATAGGGTCGGATTTACTGACTGGGCCACTCCCGGCATTTATAGAAGTAGAGATAGACTATATAATCTTTATAGTGATAGGAAATCTATGTTACATGATCCTGCGTTTCTTCTGTATGTAACCAACTACTCCAAAATATTTAAGAAAGTCTGTAACATAGCCAAATGCTTATTTTTAAGAAAAAAGATAGTGAACTCATCAAATAAAATAAAAGCAACATGGAGATTAATAAATAACGAAACCGGTAAAACAAAGATACATAATAGAGAAATAAGGTTAAAAATTAATAATTCAATTCTTACACAAGAACAAGATATTGCCGATGCTTTTGATGCATTCTTTTCTGATATCCCTAAAGTTGTTACCCATTCTCTAAACTCCTCACCTTCATTGTCGGTTGAATTTTTAGAATCATCTGTTGTTAAATGTAATGAAGTTTTTATCTTCAGTCATGTAAATGCTAATGATATAGTAAAAACTTTTAAATCAATTAATATCAAAAATACAGAGGATCTCTGGGGTATTTCAACGAAGGTATTAGGTTCAATCATCAAGGAAGTGGCTCCTTGTTTGGCCTTTATTTTCAATAGTTGCGTCGACGCAGGAGTTTTTCCTGATCTCATGAAATATAGTAAACTTGTTCCTCTTTATAAATCTGGTAGCCACACTGATCCGGCCAATTACAGGCCAATTTCCATACTACCTGCATTCAGTAAAATTTTTGAGAAAGTAATTCTCACTCAGTTAACCTGCCACTTCAACGTTAATAGGTTATTCCATAAAAATCAATTTGGCTTCACCAAAGGTAGATCGACAACAGATGCAGGTACAGTTCTATTAAAACATATATTCGATGCCTGGGATAAAGCAAAAAATGCTATTGGTATATTTTGTGACCTTTCCAAAGCTTTTGACTGTGTGGATCATGGTACTTTAATTATGAAGTTGAAACACTATGGAATTAATAACAAGGCACTGGACCTTATGCAATCATATTTATCTGATAGAGTTCAAAAAGTTGATATTGGTAAAGAAAGATCTAGGGGTTCAAAGATTGAATTAGGCGTTCCGCAAGGATCAATATTAGGACCATTTCTATTTTTAGTCTATGTAAATGATCTCCCTTATTTAGCGAAAGATTTTTGTGATATAGTCTTATTTGCTGATGATACCTCGTTGATTTTTAAAGTTGACAGAAACAAATATAATTATGACGATGTAAATACTTCTCTTTCACAAATACTAGATTGGTTCACCGCCAATAATCTTTTACTCAATGCTAAAAAAACCAAATGCATAAAATTCATGTTACCAAATGTAAGAGAATTCCCTACTAAAATTACGCTAAGGGATGAGATAGTTCCTCTTGTAGACTCTACCATTTTCCTAGGGCTACATATTGATTCCTCTCTGCAATGGAGACCGCAAATTGATGCTCTCGCAGGCAGACTTAGTTCAGCAGCCTATGCAGTTCGAACAATAAGATATATTACCGATGAAGATACAGCTAGGTTAGTTTATTTCAGTTACTTCCATAGTATTATGTCCTATAGTATTTTGCTATGGGGACAGGCGGCGGACATACAGACTATCTTTGTACTTCAAAAAAGGGCGATCCGTGCGATTTATAAATTAAAGCCACGCGATTCTTTGAGAGAATTATTTAAAGAAATAAATATCTTGACAGTAATATCACAATACATCTATGAAAATTTAATGTAGGTATACGCATAAAAACAGAGACAACTTTTTGAAAAACTGTGATGTTCACGCTAGAAATACCAGAAACAAAAACAAATTACTTATACCATCGTACAGATTACATAAGGTATCGAAGTCATTTATGGGAAATTGCGTGCGCTTCTATAATAAGCTTCCATCTGAAGCAACTGAGCTCCCTATTCGTAAATTTAAACAATACATAAAACAAAATCTTATTAAGAAAGCATTTTACTCGATAGATGATTACGTTAACGATAATAATGCTTGGCCAGATGTCGCTCCATTCCACACCGACAATAGCATGTAAGAAATTGAATGTTGTGCTTAGCTTCATATATGTATTAAATAATTATTGACATTATCTAAATCATATAATCATCAACTTAGATTTAGATAGGCAAAAACAAACATTGTATTAGACACATAAGTTATATATGAATGTACTAGTGGTTTCTTTTTCACTTCTTCCACTAGTGGACAAAAAATTGAAGTGAAGAGAAATCAATAACAGATTTATTTCTTTTTTATAATAATTAACTGTATAAAATTTGACTTGTCTAAGTGCTTATTTTGTAAGCCTAAAGAAATAAAGTTATTGAATCTGAATCTGAATCTGAATCTGGTTAATTAAATAAATAAATAATGCCGGACAATCCACACAGCATTATCTAGTGTGATTTCATCTTTTGCTTTGACTAGGTACGGGAGTACGGATAGTTGCAAGCCGCTCAAGAGGTACAACATTCAATTCATGCGGAAGAAAAAAACAACTAAACTAAAACGAAAATTCTGTGCGAATTGTCCAGCATTATTGATATAACTCCTACTATCATGCCATGCCATTAATATCTACAATAAACTACTTATGTGCTGTATATAAAGACTTCGCTCCTTGCCTCTAAACCTGTTTATCAGCTCTCTTTTAGAAAATATTTTTATTGTTATTTTATAGGAGTAGAAAACTCTTAAAGTTAAATACGTGTGTTGAAGCTCTACTCTCCGACAGTTGCGCGCAGTACGCGCCGCCGCCCCGCCATCCACTGTAAGGATATCTATCTAAATAGGTACTACATTATGTAAAAGGTGCCGTGTGGCGCCGGCTTAGAATTTCACAACCCCCACTCTTCCCGTGAGTGTCGTAAGAGGCGACTAGGGGAGAACACCGGGGGGCGGGCAGCAGCGCCCTCTGTAAAAAACTTCAACGAACTGCGATCCCCAACCCGCATGACCAGCGTGAGGAGAATGGGCTAAAACCCCCAATTGATAAAATTTATCAATTTATTATTTAATAATGCCACCTACGGCGCTCATTAGGGGAAGCCTGTGTCCAGCAGTGAGTGAACTATTATAGGCTGATAGTGTAGGTACTCCTGTATTCGACCAAACCTAAATTGTGAGAAAAGTTTTATAATATTTTTGTTTGGTCCCTAACCAAACAAAAATATTATATAATTGCATATTTAATTGCCGCGGAACAAGTAGGCAGGCACAGTAACCTAACTGGATATGTACTCGCGTGTAAAATTATTTTATGCATGTTTTCGCTAACTTAAGATACTTCGTATAGAGCTTACAGAGGTAATGTTAATTTAAAAAGTTGGCGTGGCTGTCTCGCATTCAGTAACTAGCTCTTATATAGGTAAACAACAAACAAAGCACCAGCTAAAAAACTACCTGTTTGATGTGCTAACTTATCATAACATCATTTGCGCGGGCAAAAACTGGTTGAATAACACGGTACCAAACTCCGATTATCCGAATTGGACTGGGTGCGTAATAAAACGACCGTCTCAGTAGAAGTTATTTATTAACAAAATCTAAAACAAAAGTCATCCAAACCCGTGCGTTCTCGTCAGCGAGATTCAGCCTTCGTACACTTTTACTAGCGACATCTAGTTAACTTTTTTAAACTAAAGTGGATAGCCTGCCTGGTACTTAGTTCCTAAGCTTACATTAAACATGCCACCCGCCAAGAACGACATTGAAAGTTCTTAATTCTACCACCCGCCATGCGGTTTGGATACACAAATGTTTTACAACTAAAAACTTAAAGAAAACATCAACAAAAATGTAAATCAACTAAAAGTGTCCTCGATAGCATAGAAAATAACCAAAATTTATAAATCTTTACATAATTCAATACAAAAAAACAGATCAGTCAGTGACCGGTAACAAACACAATTTTGACGCAGGTCTCTTTATGAGAGACTGACCACACTTCAAAGTTACAACACGTACAACATGGTCTGATCCAGGATGAGTCAACACCACTCTGCCTAACATCCACCGAGCTGGAGGAAGATTGTCTTCCTTAACAAGAACCACATCGCCGACCTTTGGTTCGGGATTGAGCTTTGACCATTTATATCTCTGCAAACAATGCACCAAATACTCTCTGGACCACCTTCGCCAAAAGTCTTGCACCATCTTTTGCGTCATGTGCCAGCGTCTTAGCGAACCGACATTACTCTGCTCGTAATTACGTTCAGGTACAATCACCAAGGGTTCACCAATCAGGAAATGCCCCGGAGTTAGGGGTGTTGCCTCGCCGTGATCGTTGGACAACGTAGATAGAGGCCTGGAATTTAGGCATGCCTCTACCTGTGTGAGAACTGTAGACAACTCCTCATATGTGAGCGTGGAATCTCCGATAACGCGTTTCAAGTGAAATTTTGTCGATTTCACGCCTGCTTCCCAAAGTCCTCCGAAATTCGGAGCATGCGGGGGAATAAAATGCCACGACACGCGATTGGAGCTTAACCATTTCTTTATTTCAAGAGCTACGGACGACTCTTCAGATGTGACGAGCTTGATAAGCTCCTTGGACGCTCCTACAAAATTCGTCCCATTGTCGCTCCAAACATCACTTACGTGACCTCTTCGAGCCACGAATCTTTTGAAGCCGGCTATAAAGGCTTCAGCCGTAAGGTCACTAACTACCTCTAAATGTATGGCCTTGGTTGCCATACAGACAAAGACGCTTATATAGCCCTTATACGACTTATTACCGCGTCCCTTCGAAACTCTAACATTGATTGGGCCACAGAAGTCAACACCACTGTGTAAAAACGCTCTTGCTGGTGTGACTCTACTTTCTGGGAGTTGACCCATTAATGGAGGTTTAGTGACAGCAGCGTGTCTAACGCAAACCACACATTTGCGGACATGCATCTTAACAAGACTCTTGGCTGACAAAATCCAATATCTTGTTCGCAAATGGTTCAGCATTAAAGTTGGACCACCGTGTAATGTCCTTCTGTGCGCTTCATCGATAACTAACTTCGTAAAATGACTATCATGTGGAAGAATTATGGGATGCTTGGTTTCCTCGGGAAGGTTGGATTTCTGGATCCTACCTCCCACTCTCATAATCTTCTTATCATCAAGGAAAGGGCTGAGTGATTGCAGCTTGACTTTATTATCTCCCAATCCTTGCTGAGTCTGTCTTATACAAGTGTCTAAGGCGTCATTGAACTCTTGTGCTGTCAAATACGGATCAAACTTAATGTTCTTCTTATATTTCAGGAACCTTCTACAGTAAGCTACGACACGTCCTAATTTTTGCAAAGAGGAGTATCTAGTCCACAGGCTATCGCCAGCTGACGGATCTTCAGCAGCTGCGACATGGACTTTAATCTTCCTTTGCTCCAATTCAGTTGACGACTTCGGCCTCAGATACTTAATGTGCCTTTCCTTTAGCCAAGACGGACCCTGGAACCATAAAGGGCTTTCTGCTAATTCTAACGGGGTGCATCCTCTGGAGGCGATGTCTGCCGGGTTCTGAGATGATTCAACGTGCGACCACTGCGTGTTATCCAACTTCGACAAAATGTCGGACGTTCTGTTGCCAATGAAGGTGGACCAACGACTGGGATGACTGCTGAGCCACGCTAGCACAACAGTCGAGTCGGTCCATCCGTGAATGTGACAACGTTCGATCCCTAACAAGTTTCCTACTTCAGTGATCAACTTAGACAACAGAACCGCTCCCATCAACTCCAAGCGGGGAACAGAGATCTGCATGGTAGGAGCTACTTTAGTCTTAGCCGCGACGAGGTTAACGTGCACATTACCTTCTACATCAATAGTCCTCAGGTAGACTACTGCGGCGTAGGCGGTGATGGATGCATCGCAGAACCCTTGAAGCTCCATACATCTGTCTTCACTCTTTGCTTCAAGCCACCTGGGAATACTAATTTCGCAAATATCGGTAAGGTTCGACTGGTATGCAAGCCATTCCCTGCGCAGTTCATTAGGAAGCTTATCGTCCCAATCTATTCCTGCTAACCACAACTTCTGGATCATCACCTTCGCCACGACAACACAAGGTGCGACCCATCCCAAGGGATCAAATAGACGGGCAATATTCGAAATAACCTTGCGCTTGGTTATGGGATCTTGCAACTCCGGAAGTTTTACGGAGTAGTGAAATGCATCAGATCCTTTATCCCAGGAAAGACCAAGTACCTTCACCACTTGGTCTATCTTAATATCAACCTTTCCTTCCTGAGATCCCAGACTGTCCACTTCTTCCGCTAAATCCTTATCATTTGTAATCCATTTCTGTAGCTCAAACCCTCCTTTAGATAGCAACTCTTTCATTTCCCTAAAAATCCTTTTTCCTTCTTCAACTGTCTGACATCCAGTCAGCAGATCATCTACATAAAAGTCTGTTCTTACCTTCTCAGCCGTTTCTGGGCAGTCTTTTCCTTCATCTAACGCGACTTGCTGTAGGCTCTTCACTGCTAAGTATGGAGCCGGTGCCGTGCCAAAAGTTACTCTTACTAATCTATAATCTTGTGTTTCAGCTTCCGGATCATCTCTCCACACCAGTCTCTGAAAATCAGCATCTTCATCAGCAACGATTACTTGACGATACATTTTGACGATGTCTGCACTGAGGCAGATTGGATGCATACGCCATCGAATGATGATGTGGCGTAAATCTTGCTGCAGCGCAGGACCGGTCATCAAAGTATCGTTCAGAGAAACTCCATTCATTCCCTTGCATGACGCATCGAACACTACTCTGACCTTGGTCGTGGTCTTGTCATCGCGTATTACGGCATGATGCGGCAGATAAACAGCGTCTGTTTTCTTACGATCCTCGCCCGTAATGCGTACCATATGTCCAAGGTCCAAGTATTCATGCATGACATCGGAATACCTTTCCTTGATTTCTGGATTCTTCTTAAAACGATTTTCAAGAAGATGAAATCTTTTCAGAGCAATTTCTCTCGAGTTGCCGTATTTACACTGTGGATCGAGATCCTGAAACGGCAGTCGCACCACATACCTGCCTGAAGAGTCTCGCCGAGTTGTTCTACTGTAGAACTGCTCACACTGCTGCTCTTCTTCGCTGAGAATCTTTACACTGAGGCTATCAGATTCTATCTGCCAGAATTGCTTAAGCAATTCGTCAGTACTCAATTGCTTACTTACTACATTGTGAAAGCAATGTTGATCAGCATCAGCTTCAAACTGATGCGTTGGACCTGATAAGATCCATCCCAATGCTGTGCACTGCGCTGATGGAGTACCATTGGGTCCCTTGATCAACCCCTCTCGGATGATGTTGCTGTACACATCGGCGCCGAGCAAAATGTCAATTCTGCTGGGCGTGTGAAATTGTGGATCTGCAAGAGCGACCTCAGCCAGCTCCGGCCAATCCACATAGTCTGCCCTCTTTGACGGAAGGAGACTTGTTATTGCACGCAAAACATGTGCACGTACCTGCAGTTGGAAGCTCGGGTCATGGCGCGATTTTAAGTTCATCACGACAACGTGCTTAGATGCTAATCTTTCGTCGCCGCCTAAACCCGCAATGCTGTTCCTGCTAAGCACCTTACGGAGACCTAGCATTTGTACTGCCGATTCTGTTACAAATGACGCTTGAGAGCCCTGATCTATAAGTGCCCTGAGCAGACGAATGTTTCCATGGTCTGTCTGAACTCTCACAATCGCCGTAGCCAACAGAACCTGATTGGTTCCCTGATTCTGGGAGAAATGTACCTTGACATTTGATGTTGCTTCGTCTAAAGACGTCGTAACGTCATTGACAGCTGACTTGACTTCTACTGCTAAATCAGATTTGGCAGTATTTATATCTACTAACTTTGAAGAAGCCTTTTGACTTGGGTGGAGTAAGGAGTGGTGTTTGCGCTTACAAATTTGACACCTAGTTGGAGCTCGACATGTGAATGCAGAGTGGTTTTGATTCAAACAATTAAAACATAAACTATTCGATACAACAAAAGAGCGCCTGTGATCATAATTAAGTTTTGAGAATTCTTTACAGTTTGAAATCTTGTGATTTTGGCCTTTACAGCATGGACAACACACCTTCGTTCCAGAATCTGACCCACCTGCTGAAGTTGCATGCATAGCTTTGGTTGAAGAATTTGGTTTGCTCTTTGGCTTAGTCTCCAAGAACTCGAGGGACCGGAATCGCGACTCTAAAAACTCACGTAATTGATTCAAAACTGGCATTTCATCGGATGTACTTATCTTATATTCCCATTCCTTACGTGACTCTGAGTCCAGTTTTGAACAAACTATATAGATAACGATAGTATCCCAGGTACTTACATCAATACCCAAATTCTTCAAACCATTAAGACTATCATTAGTAACGTCCAACAAATCTTTGACTGCGCTACAAGATTCAGTCGTGATTTTCGGTTGGCTCATAAAACGCCTCAATAAACAGTTTGCTAAGTACTTTTTGTTATTAAATCGATAATTTAGTGCCGACCAAGCTTCTAGGTAATTAGACGCTGTGATCGGCACATGTCTTAACAGCTGTTCTGCTTCTCCCGACAAATGACCTTTCAAGTAGTGCATCTTTTGGACATTGTCAATTGAAGCGTTATTATGAACCAACGAGGTGAACAAATCCTTAAAGGTTGTCCATTCTGAATAGGAACCCGAAAAAATTGGTATGGATATTTTGGGCAATTTTACATTTGATTCTCCCGAGACAGGAGGTCGTGAGCTGGCCGGAGTAACCGCCTTAAGTAAGAGTAAAGCCTCCCGCAGCTCACCCTTATAATCAATATACATCTCTTCAACGTCCTCAAAAACATTCTCTAATATGTATTTAGACTGGCCTATTTCTTCACTGCTCAATAAAATTTTAGCATGATTGTCCGCAAACATTCGCCACTTCTCATCCAAAGCTTCAATTCGCGTTAGTATGTAAGACTCTTTACTTAATCGATCTTTAGGAGATTTTTTAAAATTAACAAAAGACTTTTCGATCGACGACATAAGACTGAATTGACCTTTGATTGCGGACATGTTGAGAGGAGACCAATAAACAAAATACTAACAAATAATTCTTAACAATTCGGCACAAAATAAATATTTTTTCCAAGTTGAGAAAACAAACCCAAAATTTTTACAAGTTCAAAACTATTCTTAAATTTTTACAAGTGTTTAGAAGTTCGGACTAAAATCGGGCATAGGTTCCCCGTCGGTTACGTTTTAGCGAAATTATTCTAAGTCCTAACTAACATGCATAAAATTTCTAAGTCTACAATTTCCTTTACTCTAATAATAACTTTAATCTTTAAATTTCTTAAGTCCAAAATAATCTTCAACTTCTTTTACGTTAATTATCTTCATACACTTCAACACAAAAGATCACAAAAGTACTCACGGATCACAAATGGCAAACCACTGCTATTCACTGCGTCACTGCTGTGACGTAACCAATGCGCGCTGCCTTGCCTCGTCGTCACTCCTGTGACGACACCCACTGCCAGTAGCGCCCGCTGACCGCGTCTCTGCTGCTGATGGTGGTGATGATGGGCAGCGCCGTCGACCGACGTTTCGCACGCCTTGCTGGTCCTCACCCTCACTCCTTCAAATGACCGGCTCACTTGGCCAGGCCACTCTCTCACCTAACCGAGGTGGTTAGGTGTGTAGGTTGCACTGCTCAGCGGAATCCCCACTACGCGCTAGTGCTTCTAATAAAAAAGACTTCTATCCGGTACGAAGGACCATGAATAACACGGTACCAAACTCCGATTATCCGAATTGGACTGGGTGCGTAATAAAACGACCGTCTCAGTAGAAGTTATTTATTAACAAAATCTAAAACAAAAGTCATCCAAACCCGTGCGTTCTCGTCAGCGAGATTCAGCCTTCGTACACTTTTACTAGCGACATCTAGTTAACTTTTTTAAACTAAAGTGGATAGCCTGCCTGGTACTTAGTTCCTAAGCTTACATTAAACACTGGTTCAAAATAAATAACAAAAAACCTGTATCTAAGTTAATACATTTATTACCAAAGTAAAATGTTACATTGCGTGAATATGTAAAATACTGTTACATCACTACATAGTACAAAACAAACGCTTCCCGCTGTATAACCCTAGTATGCTTAGATCTTGAAAACTACGCAACGGATGATGCGGTTTTTAATAGTGATCCAAGAGGAAGGTTTTTTATAACATGCACCCGAACAAAGCCGGGGCGTAAAAAATAAACAATAAAATACCAACACTATAAAAGTCTCTAAATAAAATAAATTCGTAACGCACTTTGAAACCAAAAACGCATTTGTGATTCTTAAACTATTTATTGTTATACCTTACTAAATATCAGTAATAAGGCTTCATTACATTTAATTTTTACAAAAAGCGTTACCGTATTCAGGGCATTACTTTTACTGACAAGAATAACAAAAGATTACAATGTAGGTAAACCTAATATGGTAACTTCATAGATTTTACAAGGTCTTTACGCATTTAGGGCTGTCACAAGCAAAACAGCTCACATTTGTGACGACTATATCGCACCTTCGGTAGAACAAGGGCCGAACTACCAAATTTTCGAAAATTGAGTTAAGTATGCCAAAGTCCTTTTAAAACGTATTTTTACCCGGAGTAACAAAGACACTCGTTCAGTTCCATCTAATTTCGCCAGAGGGCGACAGTGCCTTTGTCACATTGTAGAGTTTTTTCAAACGTATTGGCGCGACAAAATCCTATTGGTCAGTTGCGGCGCTGCCGGCGCGCTGAGTGATTGTCAGCTGGAGCGTAGAAGTCGTTAAGGTAAATATGCCCTTTTAATTTCAGAGTTTTGGAGGAACAAAGTCTCACTTTCTTTACATATGCCCATTTCTTAGAAGATAATTTGCTGGTACAAAGTCGTTCGAACAGTTGTGCTTTTGTATGTCCAAAATGTAAACAATCTCGCAGTCGTAAAATCAAGTTAATCAGTTAAATTGCCTCGAACATTGTTCCAAAATTTTATGAACAGTATTATAATGGATTATTTTAATTGTGATTCGATGACAAACGTTAATTGCTCAACTAGTTTAATAAATAAGAAACGATTCCATATTTGAATGAGTAGGTACAGTAAGGTACCGTACCTATAGCTTAGATTTTTGAAACTTTTATTCTTAATTTTAATCAAGATGAGAACGATCTCACTTTTCGAATAAATAGGTGCATTATTTAACAGCCGCACTCAAAGATGTTAATGATTGCTTAAACTATTACTAAGTAACGATAAAAAAACTTAGTGGTAGTTTTAGTAAACATTAACATCGTTGAGTGCAGCTGTAATTACTGTACCTTGTTTTGATTTTAGAAACTTTTGTTTTGTTAGAATTTTCCACTCAGATACGTTCAACATCAACATCAACATCATCACCAGCCTATAATAGTCCACTGCTGGACACAGGCCTCCCCTAATGAGCGCCATAGATGGCATCATTATTTGGGGGTACTCATAACCCATAATCCCCACGCTGGGCATGCGGGTTGGGGATCGCAGTTCGGTGTAGTTGTTCTGCAGAAGGCGCTGCTGCCCGCCCCCCGCTGTGTTTCCCTTAGTCGCCTCTTACGACACCCACGGGAAGAGTTGGGGTGGTGAAATTCTATGCCGGCACCACACGGCAGATACGTTCAATTGCCATTAAATCTGAGTTAAAATATACTATAGTCTTGTTTTCGTCTCTATATTTTATATAACTTTAATAGTATTGATTCTCTAAATATTTAAGATTGCAAAGACTGTATTAAGTTAAGAACAAAAACTTTAGAATTTAATGTTGTTAACTACTAAGTGTTATTGACTCTGTCGGTTCCTATTAAACCTTTAATGGTAAATAATTTAAAAGTTAAATAATTGCTATTTTTATTGAAAAACATCCCATAAAAATAAAGAGAAATAAGGACATTTTTACTATTTTTTAAGAATGTTGGTGGAACAAAGGCCTAAGTGTGGGTAAGTTTTTATATTTATATGAAAATAATTAAAACTATAAATATTTAAGCATTGTAGAGAGCATGCCATTACTCACAAAACTATAAGGTATATTTCACACTAAGGAAATTACCTCAAACTCAATATAAGAAAAGATAAACAGTCTCTAAACACAAAAAAATCTTAAAATGTATCTCCTGTAAAATCACAAACATGGCAATTAAGCCCTTGTTCTACCGAAGGTGCGATATGAACATGCGAGCAAATCCAAACACAAAAAGAACACAGTGTATAGTGTATCAATTCATAGATGTTTCCTATGTCCTTAAATCAGCCAGAATTATCTTAGTATATAATAATGTGAGCCGAACAGAATTCCCACAGTTTTAAATGAACAAATATCTGCAGATCATACAAATATTTGTGCCGAGGCGGGAATCGAACCCGCAACCTCCTGCGTCAAAACTGGACCTTCGCCGCGCCAGAGGTGCTCAATTCGAAATTACTAGCTTTTTACTATTTTCTAATTTCTAATACAAATTGTTATGTGCTAGGTATTCCTAGGGTAATTTAGTATTATACGCGATCTGGGTTTTGATGTATTCTAGAACTATCTAAAACATAATTGTAACGTTACGCCATTAGGGAACATTTCACGACAAGAAATCAGCATCTATTGGAACATTTGCCACTACAAACACTTTTTGGTTATCTACTGCTAGCGGGTGCAACCTCTTTCGTGAAATGTATTTACGTCCTTACAAATTATCAGTGAAGTGGCCAAAAATGGTCAACATTCGACTCTATTGTGGCTGTGTTTAATGCTCAATAAAAATGTTCGATATTCAAAATTTAAGGTTCAATGGGCTATAATTTGAGCGACATCGACCTTTGTACAGTCAATCGTATCCCCTGATCTAAAAGAAAATTCGATTTGTCTTTGTACAAAATACCTAACAACCCAACATATAGGGCGCAGGGTTATAGACGCTTTTGGGTCACCATGTAAGACAGTTTTTGTTTTCTGTTCTTTAACACTTTTTATTCTTTCGACAGTTTTTGTTTTCTGTTTGTTTATTTTACACTTTTTATTCTTGCAACGAAATAAATGATTTTCAATTTTTTTCAATAGTAACTATAAGAAACTCGTCTCCGATTCCCTGATAACTTGATAGAACGCTCAGAAGACTTTAATCTGTTAAATCCTAAGCGATATTTGCTACCCAGAGCGGCAACGGAATTCGAGTATGCGAGATAGGGTATCTTACTGTCACTTTTTTTTTGTAGAATAAGAATAATTTTCTGTTTTTAATCTTACTGTCACTAGCGGAATACCGCGGATAAACTGACCGAAAATGCACTTAGCGTTGTTTATACGTAAATTTATAATACTCATCTTGAGACAGAACGTTTTGACTCGCACCTTAATACTCGTTACTCTAAACGCTTCATATTTATGAACGCTTTAAGTGAAAATTTTGGCATTTTGGCAGATTTTCATAGTAAACTGTCATAATCATAATCGCGAATTTAGACGTGCAATTGTCTAATATACGGCAGTCAAGTTATTTAGGTGTTGTTTTTTTCGCTACTTTAAACCATACGATGACGTTAAAATTCGAAATCGCTATTCAAATATTAAGAGGATATCGATCATCTACCTTTAACCCTATATCTGGTATACAGGGTTAAACCTTTAACCCTGTATCTAGTATACAAGGTTAAACCTTTAACCCTGTATCTGGTGAACAGGTTAAACCTTTAACCCTGTATCTGGTATACAAGGTTAAACCTTTAACCCTATATCTGGTAAACAGGGTTAAAGGTTACAAAACAGTTCTATAGTACCACCGCTCTTATAAGCGATTACCTAGGTTTGAACAGAGTTTTATTAATGTAGTACTCTATACACCAGAGTTATGTTATAACATTTCTTTAGCGCTACCGCTCCGAATAGCGAATACCTAGGTTTTAACAGTTATTACTATAGTTTTTAAGGCATAGGCATGCACTTAAGGCGTTCGAAGGCAGCTTTCTCCAGCATCTCTCTGTGGTTCGGATGTGCGATCTTGATGAGTTCGTACGCGCGTTGCCGCAGCGTCTTCCCGAAGAGACAGGCGATGCCGTGCTCTGTGACCACGTAGTTCACGTGAGCTCGGGTCGTTACTACACCGGCGCCTGGGGAAAGATTATAAATCATTATGGTGCCTCATCATTATCATCAGCCAATAATAGTCCGCCGTGTGGTGCCGGCATAGAATTTCACCACCCCAACTCTTCCCGTGGGTGTCGTAAGAGGCGACTAAGGGAACACAGCGGGGGGCGGGCAGCAGCGCCTTCTGCAGAACAACTACACCGAACTGCGATCCCCGACCCGCATGCCCAGCGTGGGGATCATGGGCAATAACCCCCACATAATGATGCCACCTATGGCGCTCATTAGGGGAGGCCTATGTCCAGCAGTGGACTATTATAGGCTGGTGATGTTGTATAATAGTCCAGCTGGACATAGGCCTCCCCCAATGAGCTATATAGATTTCCCGAAGGACAGGCGATGCCGTACTTAGTGACCACGTAGTAAATGTGAGCTCGGGTTGTTACTACGGCTGGGGAGAAAGGTTTTCAATTATTATGGTGGCTCATCATCAGCCTCTAATAGTCCACCGCTGGACATAGGCCTCCGCCAATAAATATATAAATAAATAATGCCGGCCAATCCACACAGAATCATCTAGCCCCAAGCTAAGCTTATGTTATGGGTACCAGAAGACTGATATACATAATACAATATATTACTACTTACATAAATAGATATGTTTTGTTATACATAGAAAACGACCAAAACACGCTGTACAAATATCTGCAGATCGTACAAATATTTTTCCCGAGGCGAGAATCGAACCCGCAACCTCCTCCAATGAGTGCTATAGATATACCTATCAATAATAAAATAATCCATAATAATAATAACTAGCGGTCCGCCCCGGCTTCGCACGGGTATTAAACAAAAATTTCAGAAATTATACACACTAAAACGATGGGTTTCACAGTTTTCATACGGATCTTTACTTTTTTTAACAGCATTGGGGTTTTTGACGTTGACTCGACACTCCATAACTGACACTGGCCGTAGAGAAAAAGCAAGCACCGTGCGCTATACAACCTCTTTTTCTATTCTGACGCGCCATAATAGAAAAAGAGGTTGAATATACAGCCCACGGTTCAATTATTGGATTTTTCATGCGGAACTCTAACTTTTTTGAAAATATTATATAGCCTATGTTCATCACG
This sequence comes from Eupithecia pulchellata, assembly GCA_963931895.1. NCBI lineage: Eukaryota > Metazoa > Arthropoda > Insecta > Lepidoptera > Geometridae > Eupithecia > Eupithecia pulchellata. Next base: position 1,958,897 of record OZ007544.1, read on the forward strand.
GATAATTAAGGATTCTAATGGTGAAAGAATTTTTTAACTCGGTCCAGTAGTTTCGGAGCCTATTTAATTCAAACAAACAAACAAACAAACATACAAACAAACAAACAATCAAATCTTTCCTCTTTATAATATTAGTATAGATAATAATTTAATCCTTGATATTCGGTAAGATTAAATCTAATTATTTGACGTAATCCTTGTCCTTAAATGTTCTTATTATAAATTGACAAATACTAACCCAGAACAAATTGATGTGTCTAGAACTCCTAAGACAGCCTTATATAAAAAGAACTGTTATGCTATGTGGTTCTATATATGTATGATAAAATTCCTAATGACATCAAAGATTTACCTATAACATTATATATAAAAAGTTTAGATTATGGCTCATTGGAAAAGCTTTCTATAGTGTCAAGGAACAAATAAACCTAAATTTTAAAAATAGCACATTATGACATCTTTTTAATAAATAATTTATTAATATAATAACTTTAAAATTACATTGTAGGAACCTATTTTTAGAAATGGTTTGCATGCCAATGTGTTTTAGTGAAGTATGTGACACTACCTATTCTGATGTGACCTTGTATTACGACCATATTACTTGCCCCAAAAAAAAACGCGATAAATACCCGTTAATTACTTATCATTACATATTATTGCAATAAATGAATTGAATTGAATACTTACCGGTCTTAAGCGTAGGTACAATCTTGCTGACGCCTTTCTTGGTTTGCGAGACGATGGCTATGATGGGTTTGCCTCGGCCGTCTAATGCCTCGGCCGCGCCTCGGATGAAGTCCACTTGGCCTCCGAAACCCGAGTACATTCGGGTACCTGAGGACATAATTACGAGTTTACAACCTTCATCAGCCTGTGTTAGTCCACAGCTGGACATGGGCTGTTTACAATCCTAATAAGTAAAATATTTAAGCTCCACAAATGCAATCATAAGATATAAGTTAAAGATTTGTCGATGTTGTCTAAGTGCTTATTTTATAAGCCTAAAGAAATAAAGTTATTGAATCTGAATATTAATCTAAGCTATCCACAATGCAAATATAAGATAAAATCATACTTATTAAATTTGTATATCTACTGCGTGCAGTATCGTTTTCACAAAATTGCATGTTCCTTTGTACTTTGTTCTAATTAAGATATATTTTTATGAGTTAACCAAACAATCAACTCATACTCCACTCACTCACACATAAACACACCTTTACACACACACTTACACACTGTATTTTACTATATTGTAATATTAAAAGCAAAAAATAATAAAATGCAAAGTTTTCCTTTTTAATTGTTTTTAAAGTTTTTATATGCAAGTCGAAAATTGTGTAAACCTAGTTACAACCATAACAAGTAAAAGATTTAATCATCATCAGCCTATGTTAGTCCACTGTTGGACATAGGCCTCCCCTAATGAGCGCCATAGCGCCCTGTCTTCGGCTTGTCGCATCCAGCATCTGCCAGCAGTCTTTCGCAGATCGTCATCCCACCTGGTCGGAGGGCGTCCTACACTACGTTTACCGAGTCGCGGTCTCCACTCAAGAACACGTTTACCCCAGCGGTTATCGGTTCTTCGCGAAATATGGCCGGCCCACTGCCACTTCAGTTGGCTAATTCTCTGAGCTATGTCGATGACTTTAGTTCTCTGTCGGATGTATTCGTTACGAATCCTATCCTTCAGAGAAACTCCGAGCATAGCTCTTTCCATAGCGCGCTGAGCGACTTTGAACTGGTGGACCAACCCTATCGTGAGTGTCCACGTCTCAGCTCCGTAGGTCATGACTGGTAGGACGCACTGATTAAAAACTTTCGTTTTCAAACATTGCGGTATGGATGACGAGAAGACTCGACGTAGTTTTCCGAACGCTGCCCAGCCTAGCTGGAACCTCCTCTTGGCTTCCTTCTCGAAATTGTTTTTACCCAACTGCAAAATCTGCCCGAGGTAAGTGTACTCAGAAACAATTTCGAGAAGGTGGCCATGTACGATCACCGGTCTTGGATCAATGTGGGCATTGATCATGACTTTGGTTTTATCCAAATTCATGCCAAGACCGATACATCGGGAGGCTGAAGCTAGACTGTCCAGCATCCGGTTCAGCTCCTCTAGCGACTCCGCCATTAAGACTATGTCATCAGCGAATCGCAGGTGTGAGATGTAGTCGCCGTTTATGTTGATGCCCTTGTCTTTCCAGTCCAGCGTCTTAAACATATCTTCCAACGCGCTCGTGAACAGTTTCGGGGATATGACATCCCCCTGCCTCACTCCTCTGCGCAGTTGGATCGGTTTAGTCTGCTGGTCCTGTACTCGGACACTCATGGTAGCGGCTTCGTAGAGACATCTCAGCACCTCGATATAACGATAGTCTACTTGGCATCGCTGTAAGGATTGTAGAACAGCCCAGGTTTCAACGGAGTCAAAGGCCTTCTCATAGTCCACAAAAGCCAGACACAGGGGCTGATTATACTCTTCGGACTTCTGTATAATCTGCCTCACTGTGTGAATGTGGTCTATGGTACCATATCCTCCGCGAAACCCAGCCTGCTCCGGTGGCTGAAACTCGTCGAGTCTCCTGGCGAGACGGTTCGATATAACTCGTGAGAAAAGCTTATAGACGTGACTTAGGAGCGAGATGGGTCTATAATTTTTAAGAAGGGTTTTATCTCCCTTCTTAAAAAAGAGCACCACCAAACTCCCACTCCACGCCTTTGGAGTTCTCCCACTGTGAAGGACGGCGTTGAAGAGGCTCTGTAACTCCTGTATAACAGGGTATCCTCCAGCTTTCAAAAGCTCTGATGTTATTCCGTCCTCACCGGGGGCTTTTCCATTTTTAAGCTGCCTCAGAGCTAACACGATCTCGTCTTGACTGATGTCTGGCAGTTCGTCGGTATAGTGGCGTATCAAGGTGGCTCTAGAATCGTGGTCGTCTCGTTGGGAACGGGGAGCATGTGCAGCGTATAAACGGCCATAAAAGTCCTCTATCTCGGCCGATATCTCCGGCTTCGACAAAACGGTCCTTCCGTCGTGCGTTGAAAGCTTCGTCAGGTGGCTCCTTCCAAGCTGCTGAGTGAATACTTTGGACCCTCGGTTTCGCTCTATCGCCTCTTCAATGAGGCGTGTATTAGAGCTCCGAAGGTCGCGTCGTACCATCTTCGCAATTCGCTTGTTCAGGTCTGACCTCTCTGACGAAGTCGCTTGGGTGGTTTCCCGTCTTTTTGTCATCAGCCCAAGAGTCTCATCCGAGAGTTTGGACTTCTTACCAGTACGCTGCTTTTTGCAAAACTTGACCAGATTGTGTAGGGTCTCGTCAGCGTCATCAGTGGGTTCCAAGGCAGCGAATCTATCCCCGAGAAGCTGCTGAAACTTCTCGGTGCCCGCCATGATTTGGATTGGGTTCGGTCGGAGCGTGGACTTCACCAGACGGTTTCTTTCAAGCTTCAAATTTATATTCAGAGAGCCTCGAAGGAGTCGGTGATCAGATCCGGTATTGAACCTGTTGATCACTGAGACATCTCTGAATATATGCTTGCTATCCGTCATGATGAAGTCGATCTCATTTTTAGTCACAGAATCGGGACTCCGCCATGTCCACTTCCTTTGGGGCTGTTTCTTAAAGAAAGAGTTCATTAAGAACAGCCCCTCTTTCTCAAGGAAGTTGACGAGCATTTGTCCCCTGTGATTTCGAACACCAAAACCATGCGGGCCTATTCGGGATTCGTTGCCAGTCTGGGTTCCCACCTTGCCGTTAAAGTCCCCCATAACAACGTTGAAGTGAGCCTTGGTGGTGTGATGTAAGGCTTTGGATATGTCTTCGTACATATCCTCCACTTCATCATCCGAGTGTGTCGAGGTCGGTGCGTAAACCTGAATGACCTTCAAGCTGTAGCGCTTAGACAGCCGAAGGATCAGGTACGCTACCCTGGTCGACACACTGGAGATTTCTTCGACGTTGTTAGAGAGGGCCTTATTGACGAGGAAACCTACGCCACCCTGGGATGTTTTATCACCCTCACGAAAGTAGAGAAGATGGCCCGAGTCTAGGGTTACGGTGTCCTCCCCCTCTCTACGGACTTCACATAACCCTAGAACATGCCATTTAATGTTCTCTTACTCCACTTCCAACTGCGCTAGATGGTGATCAAGCCTCAGAGTGCGTCCGTTAAACGTTGCCAGGGTCAGTGTGTGTGGGGTGTGGTAGCCTAATGTAGCCCGGTGATTCCTAGCACCCCCTGCCCCGCCGTTACCGTGGCCGCTACCATGGCCAGGAATAGCGAGGCGGCCGGGAACTGGGGGCCATTTTGTGGCGGTTCTTGTCATTTGGGGGTATTGCCCAAAATCCCCACACAAAAGATTTAAGCCAATGCAAAAATAATATAAAATCATATTTATTAAACCTAAACTATTATAATATAGACGACCTCTGTGGCGCGGTGGGCGAAGGTCCGCCTGCGACGCATGAGGTTGCGGGTTCGATTCCCGCCTCGGGACAAATATTTGTACGATCTGCAGATATTTGTTCAGGCGTTCTGGTCGTTTACTATGTATAATAAAAAATATCTATCTATGTAATAATATTGTATTATGTATATCAGTCATCTAGTACCCATAACACAAGCTCTGCTTAGCTTGGGGCTAGATGATGCTGTGTGAATTGTCCGGCATTATTTATTTATTATTTATTTATTTATTTATAGAAAATCTGTTCAAACGATTAGTTAATCATAATCACACAGTAAACTCATACTCCACTCACTTACACATACACACCTTTGCACTCGCACTTAGGGTGCATTCCGAATTACGATTACAGCGTTGATAGCGATCACAACGATATTTTGGCGTTCCAAATTAGATATCACGATATTGACAGTTGAGTGTCAGTTTTGACAGCTCTCACAGTGATTTCATTCTGTAGCATGGTCGGTGATATCGCAAAATGGCGCCTGTAATGACGTCATCTATGACGTCAGACTCGACATCGTTGTCGCGATGTTGTCGCGCTTACAGTAATTCGGAACGCTTGTGAGCGCGATAATATCGATTTTAGCGTAATTCGGAATGCACCCTTACTCACCAACAGCTCCACTCACTCACACATACACCTTTACACTCACACTACCTCAAGCTGCCCTGATATTACTATATTTTGAAAATTATTGTTCCTCGCCGTTTACTTATCTAATTGTATAATAAACTTACCGATAGAATCCGCGCAGACTTGCCCTGTCAAGTCAATCTCCAGACAAGAGTTGATGGCAGTCATCTTTGTCTGCTGAGATATTATGTGGGTGTTGTTCACGTAGTCAATCTCGAGCATTTCTGAAATAAATTGCATCGCATATCAGCCTGTAGTCCAGCCAAATTATAATGTTCATGAATAATCAACTAGCAATCCGTCCCGGCTCCGCCAATTTATAACAGTATTGTGCTGTGTCGCCTGTAGTACAGACAAAGCCATAATTTAAACTTTTTATATATATTGACTAGCGGCCCGCCCCGGCTTCGCACGGGTATTAAACAAAAATTTCAGAAATTATACACAATAACACGATGGGTTTCACAGTTTTCATACGGATCCCTTACTTTTTCTAACAGCATTGGGATTTTTGACATTGACTCGACACTCCGTAACTGACACTGGCCGTAGAGAAAAAGCAAGCACAGTGCGCAACCTCTTTTTCTGTTCTGACGTGCCTTATTAGAAAAAGAGGTTGAATATACAGCGCACGGTTCAATTATTGAATTTTTCATGCGGATCCCTAACTTTTTTGAAAATATTATATAGCCTATGTTCATCACGGAAAATTTAGGATTCTAATGGTGAAAGAATTTTTCAAATCGGTCCAGTAGTTTCGGAGCCTATTCAATTCAAACAAACAAACATACAAACAATCAAATCTTTCCTCTTTATAATATTAGTATAGATACATCAAGATTACCTTAATCTTGATGTAAAATCAACTAACGGTCCGCCCGGCTTCGCCAATATATAACAGTATTGTGTCTTATGGTATTGGCTGAACAAAATTTGACATTGAATTTACCTGATATACATAGTATGGGACCCACTATATTAGACAAATTCAATATAAAACTTTATTTAACAAACCACAACACTAACTTAGCTTACTTAATCAATGTTCACTGAAGGAAAGATCTGAGATCCGTATGAAAACTACAATAAAGTAACCTAAGGTGCATAATTTTTTTTTAAAGATATTTTTAAATACCCGTGCGTATCCGAGCCGCTGCTGCACCATGCTAGGGAAGCTGCTGTCATCAAACGCCTGACTTAAGCGTATAAAAGTAAGGTAATTATAAGGTATAGTATAATAAAACGTACCTATGAAAGGGTTGTTGTTCACGTAATCGTAAAGTTCCTTATTACCCACGAGGAAACTGCCGACGATACGACCTTGGTGCAAAGTCTTCCTGAAAAAGAAATTCATATTGTGTTTACTTTTTAAACTAGCACGGGGGTAGAAGTCATCCTCATCATCAGCCTATGTTAGGAGGCCTATGTCAGTCACAGCTGGACATAGGCCTCCCCTAATGATTGCCATAGCGGCCGGATTATAAGTCACAAGCAAGTAATTAATTATTCATAAAATAATTATAAACTCATGCTGATTAAAAACTAAGTTGCAAACTTCTCTCGTTTCTACACTTTTAGTTAAGTAAGTACAAACTTACTTATGACTGAGTACAAGTTTACCTTTTTCCCATTGCTTTTATTTTAAACTAACTTTTGCCCGCGCCTTCGTCCGCGTGTCCCTGTACTATCCCGCGGACACATGACACCGGGATAAAAAGTAACCTATGTCCGCCATCGTATTTTAAGCTACCTCCCCGCCAATTTCCCAGCTCAATGGGTTCAGCCGTTCCTAAGTTATAAATGGTGTAACTAACACGACTTTCTTTTAAATATTCGATTCAGACAGTGACGTCTAACTACTTAGAGTATGTAGCTATATGAAACAAAAACTGATTCAGATCATAGTTTCATGCGTGTGAATTTAAAGTGTCATAATATAAACAACAAAATAATGACACTGACAGCTCAGTTTTTTTGTAGCTGATTTCTGATACTTGTGTCCAACTTCATACAGCCAGCGCTGGCGGCGCATTGCCGGAGACTTGATTGGCGTGAAGTTGAAGCTCTGAATGCAGTTTAAATTGTTTTTTAAATTAAAATAATGTCTTCTTTCAGTAAAATGTTCCATCTACAATATTCAAGGTACTTTCCCTCCATGTGGCATAGCTGTGGGACGCCCTGTATACTCGTAAGTAGTTACTCATAGTATTAAGCACTCACTGATTGTTGGTGATACATCCGCGTTTGATCAGGTCGAGGACCCCGACGCTGAACATCTCAGAGTGGATCCCCAGGTCCTTGTGGTGTGTGAGCGCAGAGAGCACTGCGTCCGGGATGCTGCCGATACCTGCAACAATCACGTTGATGTTTTACGACGGACCATATTGGGTGACCCGTTCACTGGGCCTTTTAAGGCGGATGAATTTCCCATGCTCGGAGTTTCTCTGAAGGATAGGATTCGTAACGAATACATCCGACAGAGAACTAGCATCGACATAGCTCAGAGAATTAGCAAACTGAAGTGGCAGTGGGCCGGCCATATTAACCGATAACCGCTGGGGTAAACGTGTTCTTGAGTGGAGACCGCGATTCGATAAACTTAGTGTAGGACGCCCTCCTGCCAGGTGGGATGACGATCTGCGAAAGACTGCTGGCAGATGCTGGATGCGACAAGCCGAAGACAGGGCGCTATGGCGCTCATTAGGGCAGGCCTATGTCCAGCAGTGGACTAACATAGGCTGATGATGATGAATTTACCATAAAAGCAAAATCAAAATCAAAGTGCTTTATTTCCTTTAGTTAGACCTTACTGGACTCTTGGACACGGACATACAAACGTAATACCAAAACGATTTGTAATTTGAGCATATTTTCACACAAAAAATAAGAAAAAGTGTTTGCTCTGAAAATATCCGATCTGGTTTAATTTCATTTCAGTGAAGTGTTTTGAAAAAAAAAAAACAGTATGGATTAAAAATACTTGTTCCTTCACCGATAAAATATCTATCTGATGTTTGGTATACATGATTGGATGTTCATAGCTTTTCACGGATTGGACTCTTCATTCGTCAGACGTAACTACATCCTATCCTAGTACCGTAAAGACAGCGTGGCGAGCGCAGCAAGCCGCGCTATGCGTATTGAAATGCTACGCCAGTATGAAGAGAGAAGTGAGTCGCGCTGTTTAACAATGGGACAAGACAGTTAATAAAAATCTAGTAATACATAATGCTGGACAATTCACTTAGCATCATCTAGCCCCAAGCTAAGCAGAGCTTGTGTTATGGGTACGATGACTGATATACATAATACAATATTATTACATAAATAGATATTTTTTATTATACATAGAAAACGACCAGAACAAATATTTACAGAGTCGAATCGAACCCGTAACCTCACGAGAGTAACCTACCCATCTGCAGAGTAGCTCCGTCTTCGACCAGGTTTTCCCCCACCAGCTTGCCGATAGTCTGCTCTTCCGGGGAGCGTTTCCCTTTGGCGCCGTGCTCCGCCAGCGGCGAGTCGTCGCAGACGGCGTAGTCGATGTGGGAGGAGTGGATGATGGCATCGCTGAAGGTGCGAGGCATGTTCGGGTTGATTTGAGCTGTGAACGCAGAAATAGAATAGAATATTTCTCACATCCATTCAGTCAGTGTTCGATGTGCTCACTAATTTCGCCAAGCACTTGTGCAAAATTCACTTGCGATTTTCAATGACTATTCTCGATATTTCGCCGGAATAACAATTTATTAAATAAATAAATAATAATGCTGGACAATCCACACAGCATCATCTAGCCCCAAGCTAAGCAGAGCTTGTGTTATGGGTACTAGATGACTGATATACGTTACATAATACAATATTATTAAATAGATAGATATTTTTTATTATACATAGAAAACAACCAGAACCCCTGAACAAATATCTGCAGATCGTACAAATATTTGTCCCGAGGCGGGAATCGAACCCGCAACCTCCTGCATCGCAGGCGGACCTTCGCCCACCGCGCCACAGAGATTGTCAAGATAGTAGTTATTTTTACGGTCGGAAGCACTTTGTAATATTTTTTTCTAAATAAAATTGTACCGAGCTGATGTAAACAGAGACGCAGTAGTAGGTACTAGCTGACGAGCTTGCGGTATCATTCGCGTGAACAAAAGGGTTAAAATTTACGAAATCAGCTATCATCATCACATCATCACCAGCCTATAATAGTCCACTGCTGGACATAGGCCTCCCCTAATGAGCGCCAAAGATGGCACTATCATTTGGGGGTTAATGCCCATAATACCCACGCTGGGCATGCGGGTTGGGGATCGCAGTTCGGTGGAGTTGTTCTGCAGAGGGCGCTGCTGCCCGCCCTCCGGTGTGTTTCCCTTAGTCGCCTCTTACAACACCCACGGGAAGAGTTGGGGTGGTGAAATTATATGCCGACACCACACGGCAATCAGCTAAGACCACATTAATGGGTCGGGAATTCCTGAAACCCGTTTTCAATAGTAAAAATCCCATTGATGCCCGTTTTATAGGTTTTTTCATTCTGAACCACGTTTCCCGTAGGTATTTTGTTTGTTTTTCCAGTTGAATTTGAAGCATATCGTTTCATAAAGTAAGAAATTGCCGTGCGAATGCCATGAGTCATTCATGAATGACTTTTATGCAATGAGACTCAAAGTCGAACACTCTTCTTTAGCCCAATCTTAAAGAAATTAAAAAAATCCTGAAATATATATTTATTTATTTAGTATTTTTTATATATCACATGAAACATCGGGAACTTTCCTACTTTACCTAACTTTATTTTATAAAAAACGTATTTTTTTATTTACAGTCTTTCGTATTTTCAGTCTGTCTGTTAAGTTTTAATTTGATTTGACAGGTAGGTAAATATTCCGGGTAAGTAAGGCTACTTGAAAGGCGCGGATAAAGCCGCCTGCTGCAGCTACTTAATAACTTCACAATACGAGTAAAAACAATGCGATCGTTGTGTTTTGCGTTCAAAATTTTTATAGGTTATTCGAATAACCTTAGGATCAGCTCACACCGATAATAGTAGATACAAATCGCAACGAGTCTCAGGCACCGCGGCGCGTTTTCGTATCCAATAAAGAAAAAATAAAAAAACAAAATTCGATATACAATACACATTGTACATAATATATTGATGAGTTGAGCTACATGTAGTATGTTTGCAACAGTCAGCAGTTAGCTCAATTGTTTCTTTGTAAATACTAGTTCTAATTTAGTCAGTAAATGTAAAAACTATTTGCAGCGTCGCATCGTGTGTGTGACCTGACTCTTACAAATTTAAGTACTCACGATTATTTTTGGGTTTTGTTGTCAGACAAGGCGAATGCATTATACATACGAATTTGTAAATGACCTACAGTTGAACTTTTGGGCAATGATCCGAGTTTATATTTATTTTATTACGAGCTAATTTAAAAAAAAGTTGTAAACTTGTATGATTTCGAACGTTATTTCACAAATATGGTGTTATTTTAACAGGGACAGACGGAGGCACTTATATTATTTAGTTATACCCTACCTATATTAGTAGTTATACATAGAAAAACGACCAGAACACCCTGAACAAATATTTGCAGATCGTACAAATATTTGTCCCGAGGCGGGAATCGAACCCGCAACTTCCTGCGTCGAAAGCGGACTTTCGCCCACCGCGTCACAACGGTCGTAATTTTTTTATTCTTACCCACTATGACTTTAGAATTGATTAGTGCGGAACGAACACAGTCCACCGATGTACCCAAACTGCAATATCCGTGCTCGTCGATTGGTGAAACCTGGAATAAATAAATAATGCTGGATAATCCACACAGCATCATCTAGCCCCAAGCTAAGTAGAGCTAGTGTTATGGGTACTAGATGACTTTATACTTAGTACTATAATATAACTGTAAATAAAACGGCTCGCACCAGACTAAATTTTTTACTAAAGTTTCATAGACAAAGACTATTGACAGTTTACATCAGTTTCACATTCCTAATGATAAAATGGCGTTACTAGTCGCTAACTAACTAATTATAATAGAAGTTAACGAAGATGTTATCCGCCAAGTGTAGAGACACAAAGGAAAACGAAAGGGGAATAAAATACATAAACTTTAAGCTTTAGTGTACAGTATGATCGTGATCAATAAATAAACAGCATACCTGGATAAGAGCTACATCCGGTACGATGATCTTCCTATGGAACAACTTGGGGATGTCTTGCAGGAAGATGGGGATTACGTCGGATCTGCCGTCGGCCACCGCTTGGCGGACGTTCCCCCCCATGAATAGAGAACAGGACCTGGCAAATCATAATAATCATTTATTTCTGGCAACATTACTCTAGTACAAGATGTTAAATACTTAAAAACTACGGTCCACATAAAATAGACTTGCTGATATTTCGGACAGAATAAATTGGGACACTTTGTGCGAAATGACAATTTTTAGTTTTATATTATTCACTGACATTTCGGACACCTATGATAAAATCTGTTTTGTACAGTCAGATAGTAAAGTGAAACTGCCAAGACGAATCCATGATCAAGTGAATCCTTCAAAATATAATAATCTTTCAACGTTTGGATACGAGGAAACCATACATCTAACATAAATAAACCTATTTACTAACTACCATGTAATAATGTCACACGATTATGTGCTGCCACCGGTAATCGTCCGCGAAAACTCCGGAACAGCACTTTTTCGGCGAGAATTCCTCCTTAGGTCGAAATATTTAATTGGTTATTTAGTTAGAGAGATTATTCAGTGTTCAATAACTTTATTTAGGCTTACAACATAAGCACTTAAACAAGTTGCAAAACTAAATATTAGTAATAGTAATTGTGATACTAGTAGGTATGGTATTGTATGAAGCGATTATACATATAGCAGAATTAGGTCCCTACAATATTGTACTACGAACGATCTCAATTGTTGATTAACTGAGTTGCTGCATCCTGTGGGTTCTGTATAGGGTTCTCTGATTTACATCTATATCTATACTAATATTATAAAGAGAAAGATTTGATTGTTTGTTTGAATTGAATAGGCTCCGAAACTACCCTGCATATTGTGCATTTCGTGGTCTAAATGAATAGTCAACCCTGGATTCCACCACTCACCTAAAAATATCTTTACAATCAGGGGCCGTCAATGGCCGTCATCATTTTATACGATTTATTTTTTCACCTACCATACCCTGCATATTGTGCATTTCGTGGTCTGAATGAATAGTCAACCCTAGATTCCATTACACTCACCTTAAAATATATCTTCAATCAAGGGCCGTAATCATTTTCATGTGATATTTTTTTCCACCTACCATACCCTGCATATTCTTCAGTTCGCGGTCTGAATGAATAGTCAACCCTGGATTCCATCACACTCACCCAAAAAATATCTTTACAATCAGGGGCCGTAATCATTTTATACGATTATTTTTTCACCTACCATACCCTGCATATTGTGCATTTCGTGGTCTAAATGAATAGTCAACCCTGGATTCCATCACACTCACCTAAAAATATCTTTACAATCAGGGGCCGTAATCATTTTATACGATTATTTTTTCACCTACCATATACCCTGCATATTGTGCATTTCGTGGTCTGAATGAATAGTCAACCCTAGATTCCATTACACTCACCTTAAAATATATCTTCAATCAAGGGCCGTAATCATTTTCATGTGATATTTTTTTCCACCTACCATACCCTGCATATTCTTCAGTTCGCGGTCTGAATGAATAGTCAACCCTGGATTCCATCACACTCACCCAAAAAATATCTTTACAATCAGGGGCCGTAATCATTTTATACGATTATTTTTTCACCTACCATACTCTGCATATTGTGCATTTCGTGGTCTAAATGAATAGTCAACCCTGGATTCCATCACACTCACCTAAAAATATCTTTACAATCAGGGGCCGTAATCATTTTATACGATTATTTTTTCACCTACCATACCCTGCATATTGTGCATTTCGTGGTCTAAATGAATAGTCAACCCTGGATTCCATCACACTCACCTAAAAATATCTTTACACTCAGGGGCCGTGTACTTCGCCTCTTTCTCGGTATGCATATGCACCACTTTGATTCCTTTCAAGTTATTTGCTTTACCGACATCAGTCATCGAATTGATGAGGGTTATGGGAGTCGCCGCCGCTCCATGGACGAAAATTGTTGTATCTGATAACAAAAAACAAAAAAAATAAACAATTCGCCTATGTTTTGGACACGACGAATTGATAAGGTTAAGTCAGAAAAACTGAGCTCTCTCTTATTAAGTTAGACAGAATACAAAATACATTTGCATGTCAATCATGTAGAACATAATTGATTCTAAAAAATTTAGTAACTCTATTTAACCTACATTGTGTTCAAGCAAATAAATTATCTTTATCTTTATCTCGGCCGCAGAGCAGACCAGGCTTCTGAATGCGATACCAGCCGTGCTGAGCATCTGATATTATGACGTATAATGTACGTATACTAGCATGGAGTGTAAAAAAGTTACTTGAAGGCAACCGAGGCTCGGAATGCTCAAACTAGAGGATTGACGTAGGCTGAACACACCCTCAATCACTAAATACCACGTCAATGACCTCTGATAACATGCCAACAACCCATCGCGAGTTTATAAACATGTGACAACAATTACATTATCGTTGTTTACGTTCAAGATGTTTACATAAAATCATTTAAATAAAACAAGCTTCGGGCTGCTTCTTAATAAAAATCATAACAATTAAATTTGCCAAAAACAATCCAAAAAAAAATATTGTAGCCACGATTTCCATATTAAATGTTTCTTCAATAAAATTTATTTAGCTTCTTGACCATAATCGTAAACATGTTTTACCATTAGAATCCTACATTATCCCTGATGTGATGAACATAGGCTATAGAATATGTACAAAAAAAGTTAGGTATCCGTATGAAAACTTCAATAAGGCTTGGGAAGGGTTTGGGTTACATCCAACGTGTTTGTTTGTAAAAATTTATAAATTTTGTCAAATACCCATGCGAAGCCGGGGCGAACCGCTAGTTCTATATAAAAGAGGTCAAATTTAGATTACAGACAAGCCAAATTTTATACAATATATGATTATAACTCTCGCAGTCTCACAGAGAGAGACTCGCTATTATAAATAACAGAGTTCATTACAGGTTCATTCATACTACATAGAGTTTAGGTAATGTCAAATCGTTTTCCATCTATATTATTGTTGTCTGCATGCATATGTCCAAACATCTCACTCCTTTACAAACTTTTGTTTTGTATCCAATTAGGGCAGTTTGCAATTGGTTTGACCGAGTTGTGTCGATGACGCAAATGTATTTGTCGCTTCAATGTTGTTACTAGGGCTTGCAATTATTCGAATATTCGATTTATTTTCTGGTAGTTATTTTCTGGTGGTTATTGGAATAATTTGAATTATTCGCAAAAAAGGACAAAACCACTAGCGTTTTGGACGTACGTGGTTTGTGAGGGTTTGTTACAGTAATTTGTCACAATACCTATTATATTTAGCACCTAAGTATTTTTCTATGTTAATGTATGCCTAAATGTAAACTTTTGTTGACTGTAAATAATTTTGTATTTTTATTTGTACAATCTTCCAAGACAGAGTAAGGGAAAATAAAAAACTGCTTAAGTATTTTATGGATTAGTATTGCAAGAAGCTTCAATAAATAATAATAATAATAAATAATGCTGGACAATCCACACAGCATCATCTAGCCCCAAGTTAAGCAGAGCTTGTGTTATGGGTACTAGATGACTGATATACATAATACAATATTATTAAATAGATAGATATTTTAATACACCCTGCATATTAAATTTAACTTAATGTTTATAAACAAATCTGCTAAATTGTAATATTTCACAGTCAATTGAGGCATATTTTTGTTTTGTCATTTCATTTTCATTCTTTTCTTGTATAATTCTTAGCATTAAGTTTCTGTAGGGCGACCTTTACACCTGTTTACGTCCAACAATAAATACCTAGTAGCTCAATTAATAGAGAAAGAATTAATAGAACAATGGTTATGATAATTATGATGTCAGGGCCAAGAGAACGAGTATTTAATTAAAACACTTAACGACACACGAAAGTTTTGCTTTATGATTTTGAGGCTGTGGTTTGACCAAACATTAAGAGGTTTTAGATCTGTATTAATAAAGATCCTACAAACATAAGGCACTAGAAATGTTATCAGTCGCTGATTATATGATTACATTAGTCATTGTGCAGCGACAAGGTCACGCGTCTATGCGACTTATTACCTCCAAATTTCTGTGATTCCAAGTCTCGAAAATACGAATCGAAAAGCGCTCATTGAGAAGGGCCTGGCACGAAATGACAAAATACTGGAGTTTTGATATTTTTGCAGTTTTTAGATTAAATTTTTATCATAATGCCTTATCATGTGTACCTATATCGGATGAGAATATGCAAGGACTAGATAAGTCCTACCTAAGTATTATTATTGTATACGGAGCGAGTTTTATCTATCGAAAAGCCATAAAAGGAGTTACTTTTTTACTTCTTTTGGAAAAGTGAGTAGGTAGTAGGTACCTACCTACATAATTAAAAATTTATCCTGTATAATATTATAATCTTTTTGCATTTTTGGGTTCTTTAGTCTACAATAAAAAAAATAAAGGTAAGACGACTATGTACGTTCCCAAACTTGTTACCAAAATCACACCTTCAAAATTTATTGAGAGGAAGGCCGGCGATACACTTCCCATGTTTATTTATACGACTAATCAAACGCGATTTTGGTGTTTACAAATAAAAATATATAATAATAGTAACGCTGAAACATCCACATATCGACCGGCATAGGTATATTGCGTACCTTTTTGAAGTTTTAGGAACGAATTTCATATAATTTACGCTGACAATTATAATAAGACGTAATTTTTCTCTACTAAGTTATAAAATAATCCTCATGCATTGCCCCTTTGTGTGTTACCAGCTGGACAAACTCTGTTAGGTATCATAAGGGCGCATACAACCTCAACTCTGTGCGAAAAGGCTAGACATATGATTTTGCGTTCATAAGAGCGGGACAGGGCATTGCAACGCAAGTCCAAAAATCACCAAAAATCAAGTTTTACCTGATTATCTACTAATTAGGACATTATTTGAAAAAACCGAAACATATAACATTTTTATTATACTTAATTCTATTACCACGCTTATTGTCAAGATCTGAACTTCTGTATTTATTGAGAAATTTAGGTTTTAGTAAAAATTTAGAGGTAACTTTGCGATTTTTTTCTATGGAGAAAATTTTATGGAATCGTGTTTTCGAAATTATATGATCGATAGATTAAGTCCTGAACTTTAGCATATATCAATTTCAAAGTTAAATATTCTGTAGTTTAGACGATATGGACATCCGGCGGAGTTGAAAATTAGCAGTTTGAGGTAGTATACACTCTTATGTAAGCAATTTATATTTGCGTGGATAAAATGAGTCAGGTCAGTTTAGCTAATTGGGCACACAGCCAACTGTTTGCATCTTATTAAAATACCTACAGAAACTGGTTTCATAAGGAAAGTGTTTTGCTTATCTACATTTATTTTACCAACAAAAGGTAAATGTATTATTTTATATGTGCTTTTGTGTAGGTAATGCAATATTTAAAGAAACAATCCGGGCGCCAACGACTAAGGGGTGTAGATAGGTGCGGCTCTCATATCACCATCACGAAGACTTGAGCGGGATTCCTGTTATAACTCTATTAGACACTACCACCCCCAAGTCTACATCCTAAGATACACGTCTTGAGACTCCACTCAGAACTTCAACAAAAGCAAGAAACAGTAGGGGATCTGGTCCTCTGACTGAATGCCACTCGGCAAGAACCAGGAACTTCTCAGGGATCTCTTGGTACTTGTGCTACTATTTGACGACCAATGTGGCGCGGTGGGCGAAGGTCCGCCTGCGATGCAGGAGGTTGCGGGTTCGATTCCCGCCTCGGGACAAATATTTGTACGATCTGCAGATATTTGTTTAGGGGTTCTGGTTGTTTTCTATGTATAATAAAAAATATATATCTATTTAATAATATTGTATTATGTATATCAGTCATCTAGTACCCATAACACAAGCTCAGCTTAGCTTGGGGCTAGATGATGCTGTGTGAATTTTCCGGCATAAAAACAAAAAAAAACAAAACAAATTATGCTAAGATAATGTGTTTCTGGAACTAGTGGCTGATTCTGAATATTCTTTCACTTATAGAGCTTTATATCATCTACATTATTCTTTAGTGATATATGTAATTATGCTCTTTCATCAGTACCAAATGAGAAAAGCAAAAAGTATTAATCTAAACTGCTATTTCAACAGCGTAGATTAGAAACATCCTGTATAATAAGTACATTATAATTTAATAGGAAAAAGGAGCTATTATGAGAAATACAGAAAACATATGCTTAATTATGTGTGCATGTGCACAAACAATTGAGATAAAATACATTTATGCTTCTGGACTTTGAACCATACTCTTTTCACTTATCAATTGCCTGGAGATGTCTATTTACACACAAAAGGTGAGTATCAAGGTCCAAAGTTCATCGGCATGGACATCAAACTAATGCCAGGGGAGTGCCAAAAGCACAGGTTTGCAAGAAATGTTCCACTTGCAGGTAATGGATACTCTATGGTGTTTTCAATAATAACTTATCATTATCAAATAGCAGGGAGTTATTGGAGAACTTGATATAAATTATACACATAGCCACAATGGGGAAATATTTAAATAAATCAGCATTATGCATTGTATCCAGAAACATGTCTTGATTAATTATTATTCTTTCTTCTATTGTAAATGTAGCAATGTAATCAATGGGGATATAAACAGCACTATCATGAATGAGAAAATAGTAAAAGAAGTTATGTATGAACTAGTTTTTGCTCAGATGTTTCCTTGTGGGATCTTACCTGATTTCAATAATTTTTCAAACACTTCATTAGCACTCAGGTAGCATGGATCCTTGTCAGGTATGGGCACCGACAGCTCCTTGGAGTACGTAAAGTAGGTTCTGGAGTTCTCGTGAGGTGACACGGGCAATATCCGCGCTAAACTATAGCCCACTCGAGGAATACATAAAAACTTGGACATTTTGAACGTTTGTTACTGATTTTTATTTATCCGGCTGAATCACAAACTAATAGAATGCTTGGGTTGACTGAAATGGCTGGTATGTCGACCGACGACCATAGATTTATAAGTATTTAATTTACACAAAGTACTTTGAACTAGAAATAATGGTGCAGGTACAGGGCCAACTTTTCTACCGAAAATCTGTCGGCTGACTGACTGACAGATTTCTGAAGTGAACGATGATGAATCAATCAAATAAGAAGTTCAGGCTCAGACTCAGACGAAGTTTATTCCTTCGTCTGAGAGTCTGAGAGACAGGCACGTAAAATAAGAAGAAGAAGGCACGTAAAAGTATGTAATTTGGCAATTATCGAGCCTGCTGCCCGCACCGCGCCCGCACATAAGTACAGGTACGTGGAATAGACTAGCTATAGCTTCTACACAGTCGATAACAATGTTCGCAGAGCTTTATTTTATATAGAATTGAATGGAAACGTTTAACGTGGTATAATCGGGAAATATCTCTATAGTTATATACAACGGGATATTTACATGATTATGAGTTTTCCCATATTTCGGTAGTTTCATGAATGTGCTTTTCAAGTTTTAATGGACAGTCAGCGGTTTTGCGAGTTTTATTGGACAGACATTGGTATGTCTGTCCAATAAAACTAAAAACGCTTGCTACGAACGGTGGTAGCAGCAAGATGCAGCAACGTTCGTTAGTTCGAGGATCGTTCGCTTATTAAACCTGGTTGGTTGGACGATAATCGAAATCAGTATTTACTTGTATTTTAGGTACCCTAAAATGTAACTAACTTTACTATTTTTAGCATTAAGTTATTTAAAAATCTGCACATTAATTTTATTTGTGTGATTCTGATTATACCTCCGCCGTCATGTTAATCTTATCATGCGTCGCGTCATAAGTCATAAATAACATCTTTAGAATCTTAGTTGTATAGGATTATTCATATGTTAAACATCTATCCTAGGTTGTTTTTGAATAAAATATTTTATTTTATTTAATGTGTTTCACTTTCAGTCATCTGATAGGTATGGGTTACCGGAAGCTCTGCTTCTGTGCAATTTGGGCATGGGTAAAAATTCAAATATTGCGTTAAATAAACCATTATGATTGTATTGTTTTTCAACTAGACGTACGGCTGCCAACAGGGTTATGCAGAGTAGAGGTTATCGCTGAGAACTGATGTATCTATTGACAATGTGGAAGAGGTTTGCTAATTAAACACGACTGAATTTGACAATGACACAGATTAACAACTTCATCATAAGTCCTCATCCTTTAATAAACAATTCTCTTTATTCTATCTCTATCTAGTAGGGTAGGGTCTACTATATCACTGTGGGCCTCATTCATTTTTGATTTATTTTATTCCCAATTGCCATCAATGAAGTAGTACTATAGTGCCATATCGAAGAAGTCAAGTCAAGTAGGTAGTTGACTTCAATAATACAGGGGTGCGTTCAGAGGCTCAGGGTGCGGTTGTTTGGTGTAAATTTTAACTTACCCAAAGGTTCAGAACGAGCTCAGAACGAGTCGGTTGTTTAACGTCAAAGTTGACATTATCATGACAAAACTGACGTTACAGTTGCCGGACGTTCGTTTGTTTTGTTTTTGTTTTGCGGTTACTTTGAGGTAAATTGTATCTACTGACTGTAACTACGATCTATAACTGATAAATACTGAAAATTTTGAAATTTACTGTAGAAATCTTGATATTTAAGTAGATAACAAACTATGACAACGGAAAATATGACAGCTGTCAATGTCAGAGTGTTTTTCGTCGATCGAATTCATAGACTAAGGAAGACTTGGCATAAACATCTATACAAACAGTTAGTTATAGAAGTGTGATGTATTTCGACAGCAGAGTTACTGACATATCGGCATCTCTTTTTGACTAATGAAGATAATCATGAGTAAAAAAGGACAACAGCAGTTTGATCATGACTGAAAATGGCAACATTGTCTTGGTGACGTCACTAAATACCTCTTTGCGGCCGGTCGCCATGTTTTGTGAACGTAAACAACAAGTACATCAGTTGTCATCCGGACTTGTTTTTATTCGAAAATGAAGGAAATTTAGAGTTAATAGGCGATAATTATGCTTTTTTATAGTGTGCAAACTTGGAGAATAATGCATTTTATAAGTGTATGTGCAGAGTGTTGTTGGCTGTCGCATGAAAATCAACAAAAAACATCAAAATATAACCGTTGCATGGGAAAGGTACCGAATTCATTCAAAATTTCTTACATTTTCTATTATTTTGAAACATTTTGCTGTTTGTGGGAAAGTTTATAAAGATCCGCTTGCTTTTCTTTATTCATTCAATGTTTTACTATGAATATTATGTGATTTTAGGAGAAAATTATTCGTCAAAGTAAATAGAGTTAGGGTTCGGTATTTTCAAAACATCGATTATCGATAACGAATTATTTCATCGACGCAGTACCAATAACACAAAAATAAAAATAAATCCTTTACAGCAGCGTCAGCAACTTTGAACCAAGCTAACCAAGATTCAAAGGTGTGGTGCCAGGGACAGAATTTTTGGTTGGGGTGGAGTTTACGGGACGCAGGACTTAGAAAATTTTCGACGAATTTTTTTATGTATATATAACATGTATTTTTTTTATGGCTACGTAAAGAGGGTCACTATGGGTGCAACTTTGGTTCAGGTGATCCACCCCAAAGTTCAATGACCTCGGCGCTAGAGGTCAAAGTATGTCGTTCAGTTTCAAGGCGAAAAAGACTTAGAAAAATTTCGAAAGATGTTTTTAGGCATATTATAACAAATGTTTTTTCTTGTGGCATCGTTAAGAGGGTCACTAGGAGTGCAACTTTGGTTCAGCGGTTTGACCCCAAAGTTCAATGACCTCGGTGCTAGAGGTCAAAGTGTGTCGTTAAATATGGATGCAGAAACAATATAATAACTTTACAGAGCATTCCGGGAAGAGTTGATTAGATTCAATTTGAGTGGCGGATCCGACACAGAGTACCCCGACTCCACGTGGTCTTGTGCGTGGCGCCCCTAGAGTGTATATAATAAGCCGGAGGCGCGAAGGGAGTGCAGCCTCCGTCAGCCGTAACAAGGGACAGGCACAGTGTGCCTGTCCCTTGTTACGCAATGGCGAAGAGGCTGCACTTCCCGCAGAGCAGGAGCTATCGCGATCGCGATGCAATAAAAAAAAAACATGAAGAAATACCCCGACACATAGAATTCAAAAAATACAAAAAGGTCTAACTTTGTGTTTGAAACTGATTTATTTAACTTACCTGTATAGACTCCAGCTTAAACTAACGTTTTTACAATAAAGGTCAGTGACCTTGTGTTCGAAAATGATTGATTCAACTTTCCGGCGTCGACTCCAGCAAAAACCAACGTTTTTACAAAAAAGGTTAGTTTTTGATGGAATGGGCTTGATAGGTCAGTGATTGTCTAAGACTCTTCCACACACGCCATCAAGGTACAAGCTGCAGAAACTGGCAGTCCACACGAAACTTACCTTGGGCCGAGCGCGGCAACCTAAATAATTGTCTTATTGAACTTATATGAACAAATTAGTATTAGTACTGAAGATAGAGGATATTCATTGAATTGAGTGCCAGCCAAAGCTTGGGGAAGTTGCAGTGCTAATATTAACTGAATTGAGCTGTACTGTACGTAGTAAATAGCGTTTTTTATTGAACTTGATGAAATCTATTGTAGTATCACGTTTTTAGACGATAGGACGGAGGGTAATATAATGCGTATGACCCGTTACGGCCGTTACGGATCACGTAGGTATAGTAGAAACCTAAATAAAACTGAACAGAGCTTAAAGATAGGTACTTATTCTTCTACTTACTCATATTCGAAAATTTAGAATTCAACTCCGTGCAACTCAATTACTTACTTATCGATGTTCAATGTTAAAATACGCGCAACTCTACGGCAGGCCGCCATCTTTGTGCCAGACTAACTTTAGGTATGCACGTATTTTTCGTAGGTATTTCAGGTCTATTTTATTCCTTCGTCTGAGATCGAATTACACCGGTAAAAAGTTGCAACCGTCGGAGGTTGTGAACGCTCTAGTTAATAACAACCGAGCGTTTCTCCTGAGGTTATGAACGACCTAGTTGCACTCCGAGCGCGCTCGAGCGTAGGTTGTGAACGCAGCCCAGAACAGCACACTGTCTGTCCAAAAGAAGTCAAGTCTCTAAAAGATTAATAAGACATGTTATTAAAGGTCTTAGAGTATGAAAAGGTGTAGGTAATCTTTGGAGAAAGAGAGAGTGTGCTGTTTTTTAGCTAATGTAATAACATACTACCAATAGCGAAAGTTATTGCTTGCCAAGCTTTTGCTTGCCAATAAGATTAGATGAAGAAAAAATGTTGCCACACTGAATAATATACACTAGTTCCCATAGATTTACGTAAGCAAAAAACAGCGGGGCCGGGCGGCGGCGGCTGTAATAATGATAATCGGTTTCTATCTAACAACCTATCACTCCGAGGTCACAAATCAAACGAGGGTTAGGCCTCCGCATACCAGAAGGACGAATGCAGACTACAACCAAAAAGCTATTATCGGCGAGCAGGGCTGCGTTCAGAGGCTCAGGGTGCGGTTGTTTGGTGTTTAACTCATCCGAAGGTACAGAACGAGTTGGTTGTTAAACGTCAGTTGACATTATCATGACAAAACTGACGTTACAGTTGCCGGACGTTCGTTTGTTTTGTGTTGGTTTTGCGGTTACATATAAGTAAATTGTATCTAGGTACTGACTGACTGTGATTACGATCGATAACTGTTATATACTGAAAATTTTGAAATTTACTGTAGAAATCTTGTAGGTAGTTAACAAACAACACATTTGGGAAAATGTGACAGTTGTCAATGTGAGAGTGTTTTTCGTCGATCGAATTACATCGGTAAAAAGTTGCAACCGTCGCAGGTTTTGAGCGCTCTGGTTAATAGCAACCGAGCTTTTTCCTGAGGTCATGAACGACCTAGTTGCACTCCGAGTGCGCTCGAGCGTAGGTCTGAACGCAGCCAAGTTGTGGGCTTGAAAAGTTTGTTTTTTCATTCGTTTTTAATAGGTAATGATCCCAGACCAGTGAGTCCGGCACCAGAGGCGGACAGGAATCAGTTTCATAAGATTTTAATATAGAAGGTGGTAAATTTGGCACAGTAATATAAAGTAGGTAAGGGTCAAGCTCTGGACCATAGCAATATTGGACAAATGCTATTGCTGAGTGGATAGAATCGTGAAAATTTTGTGGTTGCGAAACAAATTTATTGCATTCTGTGTCAAGGTGTTTAACCTGAGGGTTGGATTGGTAGAAGCTGACTGAACCACTCAAAATATGTAACCAAATAAAAAAATCACATAACATGCAAAATACAGATATAAAAAACTTATTATTCCTACAATGGACACAGAATGGGAAAAAAAAAATAATTATTACTTTATAAGTTTGTAACGGTTGTAACCTCACCTTTCCTACAATAAAAAAATGAAGGTAATAATAATAATTTTGATTTGATTACTATTTTTGAGTTACATTAAGCAACAAACGGCTCTGTTTTTTAACGGGAGTGCTAAAACTAAATATTTCTCCTAACATGTAGCTGGCAACTATTTATCTTGTGATGATGGTCACGTGACAGCACGTGAAGTGGCATAGACAAAACTTCCATTCGTCAGTTTTCGGGCGAGGAGGCACCGTAGTTCGGTATTTTATTGAACGGCCTGCCAAATAAGTGAAATTTCCAAAATGGCAAAGACCCTTTCCGCAGCTCAAGCCAACAGGGAACATGTCCTTGCCGTATCCCGGGACTTCATCTCAAAGCCACGTCTGAGTGAGTACCATTTAATGAACACCTGATTTGCCTATCTGGACTAGGGATGTTACGGAGGTGGTTAAACGGAACCGAAGTCGGAGTCGGAATTTAAAATTTTGGTTTATCGGAGTCGGAGGCGGAGGCGGAGTCGGAGGCGGAGGCGGAGTCGAAGGTGGTGGCAGAAGAGAGATTAAGAGCAGAGTGTTAAGGGGAGGCTTAATCAAATATTATAGTACAAATACAAACATTATTTAATCATTCTCTTTAATTTACTTAAATAAAACTATAAACTTAAATAACATACTTACTTCATCATCATCATCATCATCATCACCAGCCTATAATAGTCCACTGCTGGACATAGGCCTCCCCTAATGAGCGCCATACTTACTTAGTCGTTAAAAATTAACAGCAGTTAGAAAATTAAATCAAATGAATGGACTCTAAAAGTAGCAAATTATATTTAATAAACAAAAGCTTTGCAGCTTTGTCTCCGTCTAATCTATTTCTTAGCAGGTCATAGATTAGGCCAGCCCCACTAAAAAGTTGTTCGCTTGCTACTGAGCTTGGTGGACACGACAAATATTGGCGGGCAATCGATTGAAGGGGTTGGAATTTTGTATTTCCATTAACTTTCCACCACAATAATGGATCATCATTGATGTTGATGCGTTTTTCTCTATTATACTCATTAAGTAAACTCTTAACTCTTGCTGACCGCAGCCGCCGCGCGCCATCGCCCGCTATCCGCTATGCTTCGACCTCCGATTTAAACCTCCGATTGAAAGTTTCGGAACAGAAGTCGGAACCGGAGGTGTAATATCAATCGGAGGTTCC